>PVJS01002216.1:0-86836 GCA_004027185.1 Glis glis
TATTTTTTTATACTTTATTTTGAAACCGGGTCTCACGAAGTTGCGGAGGGCCTCACTAAGTAGAGAGAGAGAGAGAGGTAGGGAGAGAGAGAGAGAGAGAGAGAGAGTAAGAGCGCGAGCTGAGGCTGGCTGTGAACCCGGGTCCTCCGGTCTCTGCCTCCCAAAGTACTAGGATTACAAGTGTGCACCACCACGCCCGGCCTATTTAGAATATTTCTGAAAACAAAGTATATACACAACTTAGAGTGTTCAAGTAGTTTATTATGATGGTGATGAAAGAATTGCATAAAACTCATATTTCTAAAGATAAACACAGAGTTGTGCTGTGATTAGACTTATAATGTGCAGTATGGAAAACTTATTACCTAACTTTTCTATTACCTACTGATGTGGAGGTTCATCTTTAAAATGAAAATATATTCTGATCTTCTAGCTGAAAACTGGGATTTCTTTCTCAGGGCTGTGTGTGTGTGTGTGTGTGTGTGTGTGTGTGTGTGTGTGTGTATGTGTGTTTAGAGGTGAATGATGAAAGTGGAGGGGGGCAAGAATTTTTTTTTAAAGAGATTTAGGGCAATATACAAAATGAAAATTTGCCATTATTACTTTTTCTATGAGTGGCCTTTAACATATTAAGAATATTTTGTCCATTTTAGAGTAATAACCAGATTGAGAAGATCACAGGTTTGGAGGATCTGAAAGCCCTGCAGAACCTGGATCTGTCTCACAATCAGATAAGCAGCCTCCAAGGCTTAGAGAATCACGACCTCCTAGAGGTGATCAACCTAGAGGATAATAAGGTAATGGACTTCACGGGCCTGGGCCTCAGCATCTACATAAGAGGACACGTTTCAGAGGTAACACTAACATCTATTATTGGTTTTTCAAGGAGTGTCACATGAAGTGCCAGCTTAGAAGTGTTATTCTAGGCTGGACGTGTTGGCGCATGCCTGTAATCCCAGTACTTAGGCTGAGACAGAAGGATCACAGTTTCAAGGATAACATCAGCAATGTAGTGAGACTCTCAGCCACCTAATGAGACCCTATTTCAAAACAAAAATTTAAAAAAGGGGTGGGGTAGAACTTGGAGTCAGAAGGCCCCTGGGTTCAGAAGTCAGTTACAGATACCAACTTAATATATCATGAACTTGGAGTCAGAAGGCACACACACACAAAAGAAATGTTATTCTAGCAAATTCCCTAGAGGAGTAGTTGCAGAACTGTTTTTTAAGTAAATATATATGATTTATAATTTTTGAAATTTTGAAGATTACTAGTCATATTGTTTTGTTCTAAAGGTTTAAACTGCAACTATTTGTGTACAGTTTTCTGAAGTAGCTGTGTTCATGCAAAATTTTATTTAGAAGATGGCATTAGCAATATCTTAAATTTCAAAGCTAGGGGAGTGGAGATATGAGGCACCTTGCCTATGTTCAAAGAGAAGACTGAGTGAGTGCTGGGGGTGGAGCTTGGGGAAATATTGGTCAAAGGATATAAATTTCAGATAGTTAGAAGGAATAAGTTCCAGAGATCTATTGTACAACATAGTGACTAAAGTTAATAACGATATAGTGTATTCTTTAAAAATGCAAGCTGGGAGTGTTGGCACATGCCTGTAATCTCAGTACTTGGGAGGCTGAGACAGGAGGATCACAGGTTCAAGGCCAGCCTCAGCAACATAGCAAGCCCCTCAACAACTTAGTGAGACCCTGTTTTAAAACAAAAAATAAAATAGGACTGGGCGTGTAGCTCAGAGGTAGAATACTACTGGGTTCAATCCCCAGTAACACAAGAAAATAAATGCTATGAGTAGATTTTAAATGTTTTCACCACAAAATAATAACTTTGTGAGGCAAGCATATGTTTATTGGCTAGATTTAGCCATTCCACAATTGATATATATTTCAAAACATCATGTTGTACATGATAAATATATGTAATTTTACCTGTAACTTAAAAAAATTAAATGCAAATACCCTAGAAAAGGCTTAACCATTAAGAAAACAAATGAAGAGGCCTAAGAAACAAGTTCTTATATTCTGTTGGTAACAATGGCATATGTTCCCAGTCTGCATAAGAGGTTAGGAATTGGACTTACCCAAATTTTTGCTATCTGGCCTCGTGTATACTTGACTTCAAAAATGATATAAATTGAATTTTACATTTTATTTTTAATAAAACATTTGTGCTCCTAATCATGATATATTAAGTTGGTACCTGTAACTGACTTCATAGGCAATAAGGTCTGTAGTGTGGTTTTATTGATACTGAGTACTTCATCACATTTTTGGGGGAAAGATTTCATAAGGATGTTGAATGCTAATTTTTTCTTGAGAGGGAAAAGTTGGGCAGACTCTGAGAGACAGTCAGTCGGTGTCAGGTGGAGCGAGGGAGATGCTGGGGAGACCTAGCTCGGTCTTGCTGCGATGGTGTGTCTCTGTTATGTCTGCTGACCCTTTCTCCAACAAACTTGGGTCATCTGTCAGGTTGCTAAAATCAAGAGAAGTCAGTCATTGAGGTCTAGGAATAAGTGAATTTGTTTTTTTTATTCTTTTTTTATGTTCATTTATTGGTGCATTGTAATTATACATTTTGATATATGTCAGGGTATCAACATCATACATGCACACATTGCACATTTATCCCTCCCTCCAATCCCACCCTATTCCCTCCCCCTTCCCTCCTTTTCATGCTCCGGATAGTGATTAGTCTTATAGGTTTGTGTATGTACATCATGCGCTATAGTGTGTTATAAGTGAATTTGTAAACATAGACAAAACTGTTCATCCTCATCCTAACTTGTATGTTAAGGTGTTTGGTGACTTCTTAATTAATTCCAGTGGATTATCTTTGTTCACTGTGCCATGTGTCTTGGGAAGTCATCACAATCTCTATTTCATACGGTTTCAGTGTCCTCTTTATATAATGCCACTGAAGACTGATTTTTTTTTAAATTTCCTATTTGAAATGGTTCTCACATATATAGAAGGAGTGTTGGAAAAGGGGAATATGCTCATTAACATCTTTACTCAATGCTCCTCAGGATTTAGGAAAAAGAACACTGGTATGATAATAACAATTACTGTCATAAAATAACCCAGAGATATCTGCTGAGTATCACACACCAGGCACTATTCTAAGCTCTTTACCTATCTCATTTGCTGCTTGTTATAATTGTATTATTATTGCTGCTTTACAGATGAAGAATCTGGGGCAGAGAGAAGCTAAGTAACTTGCCCAAAGTTATATATAGCAAATAACAGAGCCAGGATTCAAGTATAGAATGCTTTGCGTCCGGAATCAATGTGCTTAACCTCTGCAGGCTAACACAGTAAATGAGATGTCAGTGGCCCTCCCTTCCGAAATGGGTGGGGTGCCATGCCAGAGAGCAGTACTTTCTCCTAGAAATACAACATGAGCCATAGATGTGAGCCACCACTGTAACTTGAAATTCTCTAGTAGCCACAATAGAAGAAAAAGAAAGAGGTGAAATGAACTTTAGTAATATATTTACTTAACTCAGTATATCCAAAATATTATAATTTCAGTATGTAATCTACATGCATAATTACTGATGAGATATTTACCTTCTTCTGTCTCATACTGAGTCTTGGACATCGAGTGTGTATTTCACCCGTAGAGTCCGTCTCAGTGCATCCTCACCATACTTCAAGTGCTAAGTAGGCACATGTGGCTAGGAAGTACCATGTTGGAGAATGTAGGTCCAGAAACACCTCACAAATAGGATATTGTTCTTTTCATTTCAAGAGATTTTTCAAATTACCTTTGAAAGAGTTTAAAGAAAAAAAAGAGGCATCATTAAGTGAAGAAAGTTTATAATTTACAAATGTTAAAGAGACTCTATTAAAGAAAAAGTGGTCACGTGTCCCAGCAGGGGCTCCTTTGGCAACGATTGGGTCCTTGACAATAACAGAATTCCCTGGCTCCCCACTGGGCAGGTTGGGGAGCAGCTGAAAGTACTTGAAGTATTCCTTGAGCTGTCTGAAGAGTTCCTCAGAGATTTCTGCAGAACGACTGAGAATTCTGTGTCAGGGATGGAAAATTTATCATGTCAAAGAAACACAGCATAGTTTCTGCTTCTTGTATGATTAATGTGGTGTTAGCAATGCTGTTATATTGGTAGCACGTCCATCAGTCCTGCTTACTTGGTTTTGGCTGTTGAGACACGGTAGTCTTGACACGGGATCATGTGAATGTCTGTCCATGGCAGATGTTTACATCAGCTGGTGATTTGGGGGCCTTCGTCACCATTCACTCTGCGGTCCTTGTTAGATATTAAATACTGCCTAGCATTTAAAACTTACCCCAAACTCTTAATTCTATTCTAACTTCCATCCTTTCTTCTTCTTTTTTTTTGTCTGGGGAGGGGGGCAGGGGATGGCACTAGAGACAAAACCCAGGGGCATTCTATACCGAGCTACACCCCCAGCCCTCTTTATGTTTTCATTTTTGAAACAGGGCCTCGCTAAGTTGCTGAGGTCTTAATAAGTTGCTGAGGCTGGACTTGAACCTGTGATCCTCCTGTCTCAGCCTCCCAAGTGTGATTACAAGTGTGCATCACTGTGATTACAAGTATGAATCACCACGGCCAGCCCATCCTTTCTTCTAGCAGTGGGCTTTGGGTCTGGTAGTGCCTTCGAGCATGCTAGGCTACTTCTCCGAGTCTTCCTGTCATCCTCTCACAGTGGTTATTCCCAATACTTTTTCTCAGTTTTTGTAAGGATTAACAAGATAATCCTCATGAAACAATAGGAGCAAGGGAAGAACTTCAGTCCTAAGTACCAATAGCACTCCCCAAGCTTCTAGTCTTTGTCATTTTACCCTTCTCTCTGAGCACTGGGGTAGACAATGTCAACTGAAGACCATGATTCCACTCTATTTTTGCAATGCTTTGTATAGGTAGGAAGTTCTTTGTGGAGGACTTCTTGCTTCTTGTTCAGAGATACATGTCATTTAATGTTTCAGGCAAGCAGTGCATGGCTACTACCCCATCTTCATTGGATCCTGGCTCTCGCTTGTGTTCACATATGTGAACAAGAGAAATGTGGAGGGAATTGAACACAATCTGGCTCCTAGGTCAACTTGATCTCCCCATTGATTTATAATGTTAGATCTGAAAGGAGAGGAACTGGACTAGATGATTCCTTGGTGTACCTGGGGCCTCCAAGGACTGACAACATGGATGCAGAGGCAACCAGGGCTGGGTATAGGAAATGCTGGCATGATCAGCTCTCTTGCTAAAGTCTGTCCCCATTCTACCTGGCCAATCTGCAAATAGGAAGGAGGCCCTGTAGGTTTTGGCTATAGGAGGCCTGTGGCCTTTTTACATGCAGAAGGGCTGGCCAAGTCTGGGTAGCCTAAGCTGCTATGTAGCTCCAGAGGTAGCAGAAGCTGTCCCAGCACCTGTCTCTCCTGGTAGCCTTGGCTCTGCAGAGAGCCCTGAAAGGTGCACACTGGAGCCAGGTCCTGATGCTGCCTTGTCATTTTCCCAAATGCTTTTTGAGCTTTCAGACCAAGACCAACATGACTTACTCTCTGCCCATGGCCCCTTAGTTAATGCGACTTCATGATGGTGAGCTTGGCCTACTTCTTGATGCCCTGGCTCCAGAGTTGGAGTCAGCCTGCAATGGCTGCTGCAGCAACCCAAGGACTGGGCTACCTGGGTTAGGCCAGCAGTGTAGGACAGAGGCCTGGGATGGTGAGGAGAGCAGTGCTCTTAGGAGCAGCGGGTAGATGGAAGTGCTCCTTTGCAGAGAGAGGTCTGAATTTCAAGTAGCTGGCATTTCCTTCCGATCTTTGTACAGACCAAGCTTATTTCTACCTTAGAGGCTTCATACATTTGGCAACTGCTAAAAACTCAAACTTTCAAAACAATTCACTCCTTTGTTTCATTTAGGCATCCATCAGACCCTCACAAGCATCCTCCGACCACCTCTGGCTTCTCCAGCACCGACTCCCGCTTTCTGTGTTCCTTCACTCTTCTTTGTCTGTCATTAGTACTTATTACTCTGAAATGATAGTGTGTCATATATTCTATTTTTACATCTTTAAGGTTTTTTTCTTTTCCTCTATGATGTTAGCTTTACAAGCTTGGGGATTTTTGTATGTTCACTTTATACAATGCTTGCTTGGCACTTAAAAATATTTGTTGACTGATGCATGGCTCATAGGAGACCTCAAGAGTACCCAAATTTGCCTCTCTCCTCTCAAGAACTTTGTTGGTGTTTAAGATGCATGGGGAAGATTATGGAATGATTGGGGATAAGAAAGAGGCATTTCAAAAATCTGATCTAATACTAAAGATATTCTATTGAATGGGTATGTCAGTATTTATTGAGTTCATTTACTTATTGAAATTTGTTATGCTAACAACTTTCTATTATTAAAATGATGTTGTAGTGTATATTCTTTACATGCATTTGTTACTACTATTGTTGTTGTTATTATTATTATTATTATTATTATTATTTAGGATAGATTCTCAGAAATATCCATTACTGGGTATGGGTGTTTTAAGACTGTTGCTATAGTTCCTGAAGGTTCATACTAATACTTCCACTGCAGTATATGAAGTTAGATTTTTTTTTGTGTGTGCGCGTGTGGTGCTGGGGATTGAACCCAGGGGCAGTCTTTGAGGTATACCCCCAGTCCTATTTTATTTTTTATTTGGAAACAGGGTCTTGCTAAGTTGCTGAGTGATCCTCTTTAGCCTGGCCAGTCCCCGGGATTACAGGCATGTGCCACTGAGCCTGGCTTTTCTGTTTTTCTTTTACTACCTTTGACTTTTAATCCATAGCTTATTTTGTGGTATAATTAAAACAAAGATTCAAATTCCTTTTTCTCCCAATATCTAATAGTAATGTGATGATAACATCTACCGCGTATTGAGTACTCACTGTGTTCCCAGCATTATGCTAAATAATTCCAACTAATTAACTCATTTAACCAATAATTCTATCAAATAGTTTTATCACTGATTCGTAGTTAACTTTTTAAATATTTTGTTTCATTGGTCCATCTGTTGATTCTTACTATAGTAATTCATCTATCATTATCCCCATCACCATCATCATCTGGCTGATAGACCCCCCAATTTGAAAAACACTGTTTTTCTGCACAAATTCATGTATATGTAGCAGTGGGATAATTTTTAAATATTGCACCTAATGGCTTCCTAAGGAGAGACATATGTGCATGTATGTATATAGTATGTATATAGTATGTATATTACATTTTTTAAAAGAAGAAAAGGCCTGAACAGGCCTATTAGTTCTGGATGGTGATTCTTAGAGAGTATGGCCAAGAAGGAAATGGCAAAAAAAACCCAAATTTAAAAAGAAGTTGGTAACTTGTGGGGGTGAGGGAGTGGCCACCGGGGGCCAAGGAGATTAGAGAAGGTGCTGGTAGGACATTCTTAGCCGCAGATGGATGAAGCTCCTATAAGAGTATAATCTTTCTGAAAAAAAATCTCACTTTCAGTCATTTGGGTGCTATTTTCCCAAAGCTTCTGTGAAAGTCTGTTACATTTGTTGCCCTGGGTCTGTGGGCTTGTGATAAAAGGTGTGAGGGTGGGGTTGCAGGAGATGGGGTCACATACAGGATAAACAAGATCTGTTGCCTTTTGCTAATTCGACAGAAGTGGGGACTTAAAGCCAGTCTGGCCCATGCTTGCTCCCCTGATACCAACCTCATCCTCCCCTCAGGAAGACTGGGGAGGAACCTGGACCCCTTGCACTTGACTCTCAAAAGACCCACTGACCCCAGCTGACATTTTAGTGGCAATATAATCTTATATATTCCACGGTCATTCTATTCATGGTATTTGCAACATATCAAGATCTTCCCATAAAAGACCTAGGAATTAAACCAGAAACTGCAATTACTAGATGAGGGAATAGGTCCAACTCTCCATCATATAGACACTGGTAGAGACTTCCTCAACAAGACCCCTCACACTCAGAAAATAAGATCAAGACTAAATAAGCAGGATGGCATCAAATTAAAAAGCTTCTCTCAGCAAAGGATACAACCAAGAGTGAAGAGAGAGCCCACAGACTGGGAGAAAACCTTTGCCAGCTGCTTCTCTGATAGAGGGCTAATATCTAGATATATAAAGAACTCAAGAAACTTAACACACACACACACACACACACACACACACACACACACACACACTATTTCCATGTTAGTCACCATGGATATCACAGTCTTCTAAAATGAGCACACAGTGTTCCTACTATGGAACCATGTTATGACTCATTTAATCTTATAATGATGGATTTCTTAGAAAACTAGAAACTTTTAACTTTTAGTTATAATGTTAGTCTGAATGTTCTGATATCTAATTTTTGCCTGTCTGATGATCTTTTTAGTGTAAATCTCTTGAAGTAGGAGAGGTGGTTCATAGCTTGTGCACATGCAATACATCAGATTGACCTTTAGAAAGAATGTACCAATTTCCACTCTTACCAGCAATGTCTGCAGGTGCATGTGGCCAGGACTTGTTGGTGAGACATGATGATGCAGAAACATGTTTCCCCTTAATGTTTGTTTCAGGACCAACAACAAGAGCTGTATACAAGGGGGAAATCAATCCATTGCTCAAAAGTTCTGATGAAGTCGTATGAACCAAGTTTCCGACCTTCCTAAATAACACAATATAAAACAACTCATCTCTTTTTCTAGTAGATGGTCCAAATGGCAGTCTAACAGAAAGTCTAGTCAGCTTATGGAAAAAAAAATGTGTACAATAATAGCATAACGTTGCCCTAACCAGATTGATGTGTGTGGTTATAAATTGCAACTTTGGAGTTCAGCTTTCGTGTTATATTTTTGAAAATGGCATCATTGAACACGGTACATATGTTCATCCCCTGACTTAGCTTTGGGATTAATTTACATTTTAGCTGCATTCTGTAGTTGGATAACTCAGGAGTTATTGGTGACCCTGCTACTGCAACGCTTTTACAGCATGCAGAAATGATTTGGGAGAAAAAAATAGAAACAAAAAAGTGATTATTAATTTATTACAGAATTCCAATATCTATACTTGAAGCAAAATTGTGTTTTGCTAATTGTAGAAAATTTAAATAAAACAATTTGTCTTTAGTGGAGAATTCAGGCTGCAACTCAAGTTAAATCTTTACTTAAGTAAGGATTTAAATAAGGCAATATTTTTTCCCCATACTTTTTAGAATTGTGAAACAACCTCTACAGAAAAATGTGTAAAAAATAAGAGTATAGTTTAGCAAAAAAATTTTTTTGAGGTGAACAAGGATACTCATTAAGACATATGTCATGTAATTTTCAATTTTTACCTTTCCTTAAAATAATTCTCTCTTGTGGAAAAAGTGATAGAGCCCCGTGTGTACATGCAGTAAGAAGGCGTAGGCAGTCACAGATGAGCAGGGCAGCAGAAGCAGAGTTGGAGAGGGATGTTGGAGGCCTGTAGAGCTGGAATAGGGTGGGGACAGGGTGGGTAACCAGGTCATCCTTGCGTGCATTTTTGTACTGTTACTTTACATGTGTTACTGTTTATATTGAAAATAAACAGATGAGAGGAGGAAGCTACTATTCTCTAACGTGAGAGGAAAAAAAGAAAATGTGACTGTGTGCATTCACATTTATTGAAGAAGTGTACAGTAATTCTCGTGTTCTGTATAGCTTTGTAGAATTCTCATTAAAAAGCTGGGTATTCAACAGGGCAATTTTTAAAATAAGTTGAACTTTAAGGATCCAAGCTGGCTCCTATTATACTGTATTTCCTACTATCTTCATTTATTGTCTGCTAATATATTTTCTTTGATTAAACAGATTGCTGAGCTGACTGAAATAGAATACATTGAAAATCTTCCTATTCTTCGAATTCTCAATCTTCTAAAAAATCCAATTCAGGTGAGAGTTCATTTATATCATGAGGGGAGATGTACATTTATGGCGTGCTATGTGATAATTCAGTACATGTATACAACATGTAAGGAAGGACGCTGGTCTTGGAATGTTTCTTTTTCAAGAAACACTTTTGATAAAGAGCATTAGGAATCCGATTACAGTGTGTTTATCTTCATTTCTCTGTCTTTTGGGAAACAATTAGAAGGGTTAAGTAGCACCTAAAGTGACCTTTTTTTTTTTTTCAAGAAGTAGGATCTTCTTTGTGACTAACAAGCTCTCCACACAGCACCACTGTCAGTGAAAGTAAAGCCTGGAATGGAATGTCATTTACCTGCTCCGCATGGTCATTCATGACTCATCCGGGGTGGCACTAAAGATTACAGGAGGGAACTGATGAGATAGTAGAGCCCTGTTCTTTCACATGAGAGAATACAAGACCCCAGAGGTGTAGATAGAATATGGTTCCCATTTTATAACAGAGGGAAGATAGTGTAAGATTAAATACCTAAAGTCATTTGCGGGGATATAGCCATGAAATTGGTGGGGTTGTAAAAATAATTGTAGAACAAAATAGTCTATCTCCTGGGGTTTCTTAACTTTTGAGATTCAACAATCAGGTTCTTCTAATTTTCCACTGATAGATCCATTCTCCTGGCCTCCTTCCCCCTCTCCTTGTCCATCTGTCCTTCATTCCTGTGCTTTTTAATCTTTTTTATTTTTTTAGCTTCCACAGACTCTTGACTGTGTGCATATCTCTGGGTACCTCTCTTTTTGTGTGTATCTTGATGAATATGTCCAGACAAATGAAAACCAAAATCAAAAATTAAAACATGGGAAAATTTAAAAATAAAAACATCCCTCAATATGGGAATAGTGGCAGACAATTTAAAAGCAGCTCTAGGAAAATAAAGTGGTCATCATACCTCAGTTTTAGATCCATGAAAAGTGTTTGTGTACATGCATAAATACACATCCTAAACCCGTCACACATTAACTCATTTATATGCAAATCCTCCCCATAACATTTACATGCAGAAGTATATAAAAGAAAATTGTTTTAATTGAGGTAATAATTGTACAGATTTATAGGTACGGTGTGATAATTCAGTACATGTATAAAACATGCAATGATTAAATCAGGATAATTAGCATTTCCATCTCATTTCTTTGTATTGGGAAGCTATGTAAAAATACTTTTGTGTATTCATTTCGTATACATTCTTAATTATAAAAAGCACCATCCACTAGTATCTTGTCCTTCATAAGATGTAGCTTCTTCATACAAAAAACTCAGTGACATTTTTTTTTTCACGGAACTGGGGATGGCACCCAGGGGCATTCTACCTCCGAGCTACACCCCCAGCCCTATTTTTTTATTCTTTATTTTGAAACAGGGTCTCACTAAGTTGCGGAGGGCCTCACTAAGTAGCTGAGGCTGGCCTCAAACCCGGATTCTCCTGTCTCAGCCTCCCATGTACTGGGTTTACAAGCGTGTGCCACTACACCCGGCTCAATGACATTTTTAAAAGGCAGATAATCCTAATACACCAGATGGGAGGGAGTAATAAAGAATGCATTTTTTTTTTTTGCAGTACTGGGGATTAAACCCAGGGGCGTTCTACCTCTGCGCTAAACCCCCGGCCCTATTTTTTATACTTTATTTTGAAACCAGGTCTCACGAAGTTGCAGAGGGCCTCACTAAGTAGAGAGAGAGAGAGAGAGAGAGAGAGAGCTGAGGCTGGCCGCGAACCCGGATCCTCCGGTGTCTGCCTCCCAAAGTACTGGGATTACAAGCATGCGCCACCACGCCTAGCTAAGAATGCATTTTATAAATGAATATTACTTTATTATTATGAGATGAATTAGTAATGAATGATACAAATCAATACAAAAATGCAAGTAAATAATAAAATAATAATAAACAGTACGATTTCATTATTTGCAATAGTGAAACTCGGCATTAGAAGACAGGGTTTGGGCTCCTGGCCTTGGAATCTTAGATCAGATGCCTCACTTCTCTGAGGCTTAATTGTTTTTCACTTTAGAAATGAGGATAATCCTACCTACCCTGATTTTCTCACTGGGAGATTAATAAGAGCCACACATTTGAAGAGCTTTATAAATTACAAGGCACAGCCTGCATCTGAGTTGTTAGTCTATGGGGACTGTTCAGCAGGACAATGTGGAGATCTACGAGGGAGTGTGGGAACGGCAGTGGTAGCAGGTAAACGGCTTAAGCTCATGAGAATAGACGTTGGTGCCTGTGATTTGGGAAAAGGAAGGCAATTGAGTGATCCTCTTGATATTTTAAATAGGAAAAACCGGAATACTGGTCCTTCGTAATATATATGCTACTGCGACTAACAGAGTTAGATCAGAAGAAGATTAAAGTGGAAGAAAAGGTATGTAAGCACTATCATTTCATGTTTTTACATAGGTTAATGTGCTCCAAAGCTCACAAGGCCTGCTGCAGGACCAACATAATCTGTCACTGAGATGCATAGCAATATGTAAATTAATTCTTTCTTTAGGGGCTGTTGCCTTGCTGTAGAATCTGTCAGTTGAACCCTCTGCAAAGCTGGGCATCAACAAATGCAGTGACAGGCCACTGGTACAGTGGAAAGTGTGGCAGAGGGAGCAGAGACAACACTCCTCAGTGCTAGGCCCCATTGTAGCTGACTAGAAGTTTGAATAACTATCCTGTCTGGAGAGTATATGATTCTATCTGTGTTGCTTTAAAAATTAACAATGAAATGTATCATAATGCCATTCTGCTGTATAATCAAAAGGTAGTCAAATAAATCGCTACTCAGATATTTTAAACCCTTTAATTCGGCCCTTTAAAATTATGATTCATCTGGTCCTACAATTCCAGAGTAACCAGCCCCTGAATGCTGGCACCTGTCTCCCTCCCTACCATAGCCAGGACAGAAATGTCTACCAGTGAGGGATTTCTTACACTGGATGCAAATTTGAGATGGGGATGAAAGCAGGTGTAAATAGGTAGAGAGGCACAGATTCCATCTCATATATGTCTTTCTGCAATTGTGGCTAAAAATAGTTACAGATGCTCCCCAATTACTTTTATTGCCACATTCAAAGGCACTTAGATTTCTCTTGTCCTTTAACATTTTGCAAAGGCAATAAAATTTAAAGTCATGTATTAAGTAAAGGTGTATAGTAAATGGGGATAATGTATTTAGAAGCATGGCAAAGATGAGGGGATAGGGTGCTGTCCATTATGAGGAAAAGGCCCATACCCTTGAATGGAGAAAGCTGAAAGAGGAGACAGTTTTGGTAGAATGTGAGCGCATAGGAATTACTTTTGGTGAGCTGGCATGAGAAAAAAATTCCCTGGTATTAACTGCCTAAAATCTAGAACTATAAATTTTATTCCTTCTTCTCATTACTAACACGTGTAATGCTTGGTATATTAAAAGTAATCATGGACTTCAGAGGTTTTGTTTTGCACCTACCAAACCAAGGAAAATGAAGAAGTAGGGGATCAAAGGATTCCACTCAGCATTTTTAAATAAATTATCATTATTTAGGGTTTAGAGAAGCTCGAGTTGACATGAAGCTGTAATACAAAGGCTCGTGGGCACGTATTAAATTGTTTTGTAAACCTGGTTGCATGGCTAGAATATTTCATTAAAGAAAATCCAAGCCTTTTCTTCATTTTAGAAACCAAACATTTTTTTTCCTTTTTCCTTTTCTACTTCTGGCAAAGGTGTCTGCCGTGAATAAATATGACCCTCCCCCTGAAGTGGTGGCAGCCCAAGATCACCTGACTCATGTTGTCAACAGTGTCATGCAGCCACAGAGGATCTTTGACAGGTATTTATTAGGTCTCCATGGGTAGAGCTCAGGGTGGGCAGGCAGAAGACCACCTCATCATTTTCTTTGGCCCTCTATTTTGTGACCCATTCATTGCCTAGAAACGCAGCTTTCTTGCTTTCCCTGAGGGAAGGGGCCAGGTCTCTTTTATCTGATGGACTGTATCGTCTCGGTTATGGCGTATTACTGGAATGGGCTGCTCACTCACTGTTGTTTCCCGAAGCGTGGTGATGAGCTGACTCATCCTCACTCTGGCCCCTTGTGTGTTGGCTAGCCTGAGCCATGTGACAGTGAAATCTTAGGGTAGGACCACAGACCTGAGTCTCATTAACAGAAAATTGTGATCATTAATATCCATTGTAAATCTTTCTTGGCTGTGGTTGAATGCTGGCCACCCCTGCCAAAGAGCATTCTATGAATTCAGATTATCAGGGAGTCCCTAGAAGGAAGCCCAGCTAGCCTAAGGGAAACGTGAAATAGTCTCTACTGAGCTGCAATCAACGCACCAGGCAGGAGTCGCCCAGCTTGGTTGAGCGCACGAATAGAGTCTCTCACCTCTAAATTCCTAGGCAGATTTGCTGGGTTTTCTCCATTTCTTTTTAAACAATCTGTTGGAGCAGATGGCCATTTATGCTATAAGTATAATGCAGAAATTCTATCAATACCCAAAGGCGCTTTAAAAATACTTGTAAAACTCTTGGATATAAATGGCTTCTCTTCTTCATGTGGTATTTGCTCCTGTTCTTCACATGGTTGGTTTCCCACAGAGAGCAAAATGTTTTATTTTGCAACCCAGGACATGATTTTTACATATAATCTAATAATGTAGACATTGACAGTTTTATATGTTTATGGAAGCCCTCTAGGTGAAATGATTTATCATTTATTTGCATACATCTGGAAAAAAGCACATTTGATTTAAAAGAAGGACATTTATGTCCTCATTGTATTTCTTTTCTAGTTTATAATATTGTTACTGGTTTCATGCTTTAGGGTACATTTATATAAAAACATGTATCAAAAATCTATAGCAGTGTTTGATAAACATGTCTTTCTTGATCATTTCTGACTGTTAGGCAAACATCAGGCCAAGCAGGCCCTGATGTTCCCGGATGGAGCCCCATCATGGTTCTAGTTCAGTAGCTAGTGTAAGGCCTGCCATCGCCCTTCCACTGTGGGCCAGTGCACAGCTCTCTGGCAGCACCAGATGTGGGGCTCCAGGAGAAAAACCCTGACTCTTGGCCTTGTAAAATCTATGCTGCATTACTGAGAATCTCTCTTGGCATGACTGTGGTGAGGACTCCATATTTAAATGACACAGTCAAACCTCGATTCTGGCCTGGTATTCTTTGATAGCTTCCTTCCTCTTTGGTATGACAAACTTCCTTAGACTGGCCCAAATCTGAAATTAGCCATTCCTTTAAGAAATGGCACTTCCCATCACGATCTGGGTGCTAGGGCCACTCATTGCTGCTGGGTTGGTCATTGTTTCTAGACCTTTTACTGAAAAAAGCAAGGAATATCCATCCGTCCATCCATCCATCCAATCTACATCTGTTTAATTCTAACTGTATCTCTCTGTATCTAGACAGATATATGTATATCTGTCTATAGAGAGGTGAATTAAATAACTCCTGAATTCATAGTGATACTAAATTAAATTAGATCTTAAGACTATAGTTAAGCTTTTATTTGCCCTCTTTTCTATTACATCTCTTATTTCCTTTTCTCCCACACCAAGAATCCTTATTGTCAAGGACAAAGAGGAAGATGGAATTATGAAATCCCACAATAACTTATTTTTTAAACCTCATTATACCACAGTGGTGTCAGGACACCAATACAAATGCTATCACCAACAATGAGTACTCTAAAAAACATGAAAAGCATTCTTTGCTTATGCTGTCCCCATTCAACTCCTCCCCTTATTTTTATTGTGGTAAAATATAGGCGGCATGAAATTTCCACTTTTAACAATTTTTAAGTGAAGACTTCAATGACATTAAGTGTATTCACAATGTTGCAACCATCACCAACACCAAAATATTCTCATCACCCCAAACAGAAACTCTGTACCCACCAATCAGTGACTCTTCATTCTCCCCTGCTCCTAGTCCCCTGGCAACCTCCGATCGTTCTCTATGAATTTACTTATTCCATATATTTCATGTATGTATCAACCACCGCATTTTTAAGTAGTATCTTACCATATCTTCCCTTTAAAAAAGCTTAGCAAAGTAAATTTACATTAATTTGTATTTTATCTTTTTTTTGTGTGGAACTGGGGATTGAACCCAGGGGCATTCTACCTCTGAGCTACACCCCCAGCCCTATTTTTTGTACTTTATTTTGAAACCAAGTCTCAATAAGTTGCGGAGGGCCTCACTGAATAGCTGAGGCTGGCCGCGCACCTGGATCCTCCGGTCTCCGCCTCCCAAGTACTGGGATTACAAGCGTGCGCCACCACGCCCGGCTCCAGCCCTATTTTTTTATTCTTTATTTTGAAACAGGGTCTCACTAAGTTGTGGAGGGCCTCACTAAGTAGCTGAGGCTGGCCACAAACCCAGATCCCCCAGTCTCAGCCTCCCAAATACTGGGATTACAAGTGTGTGCCACCACGCCCAGCTCTAATTTGTATTTTATAAACCAGGTGTGGTGGTGTGCACCTGTAATCCCAGTACTTAGGAGGCTGAGACAAGATGATCACAAGTTCAGGGACCGCCTCAGCAACATAGGGAGATTCTCAGCAACCTAGTGAGACCCTGTTTCAAAACAAAAAATAAAAAAGGGCTGGGGTGTAGCTCAGAGGTAGAATGCCCTGGGATCAATCCCTAGTACCACAAAAAATATATGTATACACATACACACACACATATATATTACCTAATTTTTATTTGTGCTTGGAATATTATTTTCGGTGTATTATAGTCAACTTGTTTCTATAAAGTAGGAATGTTTTTCTATATAGAGTGTCTATGTGTAGCAAGTGCTCATTAATTATAATTGTGACACAAAGCCTTCGCCTAATGGATGCAGTAATATGCTGCATTGACTCACTCTGGTTCTGTGTTGTAGCACTCTTCCCAGTCTGGACGCCCCTTATCCTGTTCTGATACTAGCTGGTCCTCAAGCTTGTGGGAAACGAGAACTCGCCCACCGCCTCTGCAGACAGTTTAACACTTACTTCAGATATGGGTAAGTATGCTTGTTGGCTTATAAGGCTTGAAAATTCTTCCAAGTTGTTTCACGTATCAATAGTTTCTTCCTACTCAAATCTCAGATATTTCTAATTCTGGTTATTAATTTTAAACCAGTTTATAAATGTACAAAACAACTTTTTTTCTTTTTTTGTGTGTGTGGTACTAGGGATTGAACCCAGGGACATTCTACCTTAAGCTACATCCCCAGCCCTATTTTATTATTTATTTTGAAATGGTCTCACTAAATTTCAGAGGACCTTGCTAAGTTGCTGAGGCTGGTCATGACCTTGTGATCCTCCTGTCTTAGCCACCCAAGTATGGGGATTATAGGCATGCTCAAAACAACTTTTTAATGTTATATTTAACGGCAAAGCTAGAAGTGGGAAGTACATTGAATGCTCAACAGATATGGACTCCTGGTAAGGACAGAGAACCCTAACAGTGTTAGTCCTTGAAGGTAATTTGTTGATTAACACTGGATTGGATCGATGTTATTAGCTGGTCTTTGAAAGACGAGGAATCTTGATTCTTGTGTCATTCTAAATGATGTGGTAGAGGTGATTGTTAAAGTATACTCCTAGTTGTAGAACTTAATAAGTAGCAAAAAGAAACATTTTTTTTTTGTCTTTTGTGAAACAGACAGTAAACACAGAGCAGCGACCACTCCCCAAAACAATCAAATAAACATGGCACATTTATAGGCTATTTTACATCTTTTCCATAAAAGGTTCATTAGCTTCTTTGCCATTGATTATACTGTAGTGTACACTGTATTTCTTTCCTTTTTCCTCCAGATGTTTAACCTAATTCAATACCAGCACAAATCACTCTCCAGGGTTTGAAAAGACTCTTTTTTTTTTTAATTAAGCAGAATGGTGTTTGAAGGCAGAATCCTCCTGGTGCAGGAGGAGGTGGGACAGCAGGAATTGCAGTGCTGTGATTGGTGCAGCTGTGCTCCAGGGACAGCTTCTCCACCCCCACCCCATGCCCCCTGCTTAGGCCTCTACTTGGGACCCAGCTGGCAGCACTTGAACCTCTATATCATCAGACAGGCCTTCCTTTTCTGAGGCACATTTCAGCAAGGAGGAGGGAGAAGAGACAGCAAGTGGTTCCTGTCTTTCCCTTTAGGTTAGCACTCAATACACTCAAAATTTTCTGGAGCAAATATTTGGTGAGTGATTTCCAAATGGTCCAGTTAAAATAGAATATCTCATCCCCGTGTGGTGGCATGCCTATAATCCCAGTACTTGGGAGGCTGAGACAGGAGCATTGCAGGGTCGAGACCAGCGCATAGCAACCTAGTGAGACTCTATTTCAAATTAAAAATTAAAAAAAAGAACTAAAGGTGTAGCTTAGTGTGGCAGAATTCCCCTGGGTTCAATCTCCAGTCACACACACACACACAAACACACACACACACACACACACACACACACACACACACACACACATACACACACACATCTGGAAAACTAGAACCATCCAAGAAAACCATCCAGTTGGATTTCTAGATGTTTTAGTAGGGTTCTGGGAATCAGATGTAGAATTGTTACTGTGGTTTCTTAAATTGGTTTCTTCTTTATTTTTTATGTTTGGCAAAGAAATTACTTTTATTAGTGGTATGTGTTGATGAGGTGAGGATGTGACTACAAAGAGACATAGGACAGCAAAAAAAAAAAAAGTTCAAACTTATGCTATTACAAGAAAAGTCCCTTCCTTAAACTACACATCTTCGAACAACATATATACTATTTTAAACTGGTCTAGTTATTTTGATATTTTAAATTTCAGTCCACACTTGGACAACTCTAAGACATACATACTATGGAATAATTTGGTCAATATATTTAAAGTATTCTGAAGTAACAAAATAAATTAAAAGTTAATATTAGAATAAAAAAAGTATGAAGTACCATTATGCCATTGTAAAGGTACTGAGCCTGTTTTAAAAGATAAGCTAAACACAGTGAATGGGAAGTCCACCTAGGGCAAAAGGGTTTATGCTGACTATTGTGCTAATGTGTAAATTTGGACCCTTTTAGCGGACCAAAGTGACCCAGGGAGCCAAGGTTTCTCTGGTTCCTTTCACATCTCTGATACCAGTCGTGCTGCCCATGGTTGGCAGCCCAGCCCTTTTCATTTGTTTGTAATATGCTACTGCCAAGGCATGCTTGGTTGATGTGTTCTTGTTTGTTGACTTACCTTCAATATTCTGGTCCAATCTGCCCCCTCATTCTTAGCTGGCTAGGCATCCCCAGTTACTAATTTTCACTAAATCCCCATATTTCCCTTGTTAAAATATATAGCCATCATGCTGCAGTTGTTTTATTTAATGTCTGTTTTCCCTTCTCATCAGTAAGCCCAATGAGGATAGGGACCACGGCAGGCTTGTTCACCACTGAATTCTCAGTGCCCACCATAGAGCCAGGCACTCATTGTTAAATGACCCACTAACTGATCCAGTGAGCAAATGGATGGCTAAATTAATGGTAATGTCTGCAACGGTTAGTGGAAATGACTGATAAGAAGCATAGACAATTCTCCTGATGGAGAACTGGATGAATTCATTCATTCAATAGGTATGTATTGAGTCCCTCCCACGTGCAAGTTCCTGAGGGCACAGTGGGAACAAGACTGCTGAAATTCTCACCTTCGTGAGATTTGTAATCTAGTAACTCAGACCTCAGATAATGAGTGTGGTGTAAAATTTGGGTGGAGGCATGAGATGGCAAACCAGAATCCCGAAGTGAACTTCATGTCCTCCTTCCACTGTGATGACTTTTTTTTTTTTTTTGATGAATTAGTGGTGAGTGGAAAGACTCCTGACTGTCCCTGCCAACTACATCCTCATTCAGTCACCCCTTACAGCTCAGAAGCGTCAGCCAGCCGCTCGCCTCTCCTCCTGGAGGCAGAGATCAGGGCTTGTTCAGTGGCAAATCATTCTAAGAATTCCATCAAGGCCTGGATCAAAGACCATATCGTGGGATAAAATAGGGTATTTATATAGCTAGTAATTTCATTTGTTGAGAAAGTGAAATAGTTCTACCATTATATGCAGCAACTTTCTAATTAAAAGAAAAGATAAAACCAAAGCCCATCTTCAGGGGCAAGCCATCGCTCTTGTTTAGATTTCCTTTTCTTTTATTCTTTATCCAACATAAGTTTTATTGATTTTTAATTAAGCGAAAGCAGGCATGAATAGTCTCACCGTGAAACATAAAAGCATTCACAAAGGCACTTTCCCTGCCATTTGCTTGAATCTTTTCTCTCCCTCCTATTTATTTCATGTTCCTCCTGTATTTTTACTTCCTTTGTAAATTACTTTCACCCAAGATCAAGGCATTCAGTGAAATTTTCATATTCTAAGTTGCATATCCAGATATATAAATAAAAAACATAATTCAGTCACATAACAAAGAGTGGTGTGGCTGAAGAGATTCTATATAGTCTTAGGTTTTGATTTTACCATTTGTTCTTAGAAATAGGTTGAAAGCTCTTTCTTTACTTGTATTAGTTATGAGTGGCCCAGAGATATGCATTTACTTCAAAGTCTGTCTATTTATTTCTAACTTTATATTACCACACAAATCAGGGATTTCTTGGAAGAGTACTGGATAATGAAGGTACCACAAAATCAATAAATAGCAGCAGCCTGTTTATCTTCCAAATTTAAGGGCATTTCAGTGATCCGAATAGTCCTGAAAGAAAAACTTTATTCTTCCTTACATCCATGTTTGATATCAATCTCTGTTTTCATAACCATCATTATCTTCTCACGATATTGACTACTAAATATATTTTATTTTTACCATTATAATAAAGTAAAAGACCACAGCTGTTTAGCTACATGAGATGGTATGAGGTATAGCAACCTAAATACAGTCATATCTAACATGTCCATTTATAGAAATGTAACAAACGTGTACAGTAGTTTGTTTATTCCTTCAATCAGTATTTATTGAGCATCATCCATGTGCCAAGGTGCTGGTGATAAAACTGAAATGAACGGACATGGGTCTTGTCCTCCTGACAGCTTACAATCGGTGTGGTATGGGTTTAAACAGGAAATGCTATCTAACAAGATAGTTTGATGGATGCTGTTATGAGGGGAAGAAAGAGGCTTCTGAGAGAAGTGAGGACAAGTGGAATGTAGGGCTCGAGTGGGGAAGGTACCCCTGGCAGAGGAACAACAGGCAGAGTTCATTAACTGAAAATGCACATGGTAGCGCAGCTAAGCTTGAACTATGAAGCAAGATGGCGGAAGACAAGACTGGAAAGATGGATGAGGGTCCGATCACAAAGGGTTTCTAAGCAGGGGAATGGAATGATCCAAGTTGCATTTTAGAAAGCATGCCCTGTGGGGAATCTGGGACAGGGCTCAGGAAAGGAAGTTAGTTAGAATATAGTGACAAGTGATGGTGGCCAGGGTTTGAAAGTGGTGTGCAGTTGCTGGCGCATGGACAGAGCAGGGGCTTCATGGAATCCGATACTCAGATGCAGTATGTACTGGAATCCTTTGTGTTCATGATCCCTTAAAATGTGTCCATCAGTTTATTGACATATGTTTGTATTTGGGGTAAGGACCAATTTAATTTACCTACAAAATGCTGTAGGCTTTGAGTGGATACCTGGGCTTTCGAGGCTACCCATTGAAAGAGCTCGCTCGCTGACAATATGGCATGCTATAATGTGCTTGAATTCAGATGTGCTCACAGCCAAGCCTCTGCCTAAACATTGGTAGTAGCAAGAAGTTCATTATTTCCTGAGGCAATCTGGTCCAGAATTAGATTCTAAATCTGCATGCTTCCGAATCACACTGAAAAAAAGTCTACTTCCTCATCCACCTGCTAGCTTTTCTTAGACATCTGTTCTTCCTATTACATTTCCCTTGATATTTTTATATTCCATTATTTGGCCTGGCCATCCACATTCCTTTCCTTCCTGATCATCTTCATTCCATGGACTTGGTTTGTGAGCAGCCTCAATGACAGAATTGAGGCTGAATTTAGACCTTTAAATGTCTGAGTTCACCCTTAGGCTTTTACCACCACAGATGCAGTCTGGGGTTCGTTTCTACCAGTCCTCTCGTCTATTAAGTGAAACAAGGAGTATAGTTCCTGTTACAAACCACAATTTAACTACTTACCATGATTTATTTTGTAAATTTATTAGTAAATAGCAAACCCATGGAAATATTTAGGCAAAGTAGAAGGATATTGAAAGCGATGGCCCAAGCAAATTTCTTTGTCTAAAATTTGCCATCCATTTTTCTAAATAAGTTTGGTAAAACACTGCTTTCACTACGAAGCGTTTCCTTTTTAAGATATTCCTATTTGAGTGGCATACTACGCAGCGGACGTTTCTATGTGAAGACTGGATGACAGATACAAAAAACCACAGGTCATCTCGGGTCCTTCTTAATAGAAAGTTCCTCAGCAGCTGCAGGTCCTGTCGTCAGCATTCTCCACATCGGTGAAGCCATCTCTTTATTTACCTGCTTAGACACTTCAAATCACTTCTTTGTTTTGTCTTCCTTTTAGAAATTCTGAAAAAAAAATCCCTGCCACTCAGTTTCTTTGTTGGTAAATGTAAATCCAGTGTAGCGTGTAAAAACTGTGCTAAGGGTTTGCAACACAGGATGCCAGGCCGCAGTTTTATCTTCCCTGACTGTCAGGGACACCAACAGACAGAGGGTCTCAGGTCTCTGCCAAGGCTTGGGAAGAAATGCCAGTGCCTTCAAACGACAAAACAAATGTCAGCATTTTGACAATCTCTTCTGAGTATACAATATACATGTAATGTTAGGACCTTAAAATTTCCCAATACAGTTAATTCTTCACTATAATAGAAGAGGAAAAGTTGCAAGAATGATAAATACTTATTTGTCTTTGACTTTTTTTTGTGTGGTACTGGGGATTGAACCCAGGGGTGTTCTACCTCCGCGCTACACCCCCAGCCCTATTTTTTATCCTTTATTTTGAACCCGGGTCTCACGAAGTTGCAGAGGGCCTCACTAAGTAGAGAGAGACAGACAGAGAGAGAGAGAAAGAGAGAGAGAGAGAGAGAGAGAGAGAGCTGAGGCTGGCCGCAAACCCGGATCCTCTGGTCTCTGCCTCCCAAAGTACTGGGGTTACAAGTGTGCACCACCATGCCCTGCTTGTCTTTGACTTTTTAATGGAGAGGGTTTTGAGACACAACCTTACCCTGTTCATTAGCAGGACATTAAAAAGAGTCAACTTTGGAGGCACGCTGCCATCATCACTTAGTAATGTAGGGTTTCATCATCTGTAAAGTAGAAATAAGAAATAGTATCTGCCTCATAGTTTTTGTGAAGAATAAATGAAATAACACGCCAGGGGTCCAGCTATTCTCATCCCCTATTTTAGAACTACAGGATGATCTGAAAATCAGTTTGCATTCCTAGAACTTAACATCGGGAAGGTAGGATGATATAAAACCGAGAGTCCCGGGGAGTTAGGATCATCGTATTCTAGTGCTGGGACCAATGCCAGCCTGCGGTGTGATCTTGGAAAATTGCTTTTATAGTCATCTATACAATGGAGCTCATAGCAGTTGTTGCCCACTTTGCATGATTCATTTTTCATTCAGTTTACAAATAATTAGTGGATGCTGGCTGTGTGCCAGGTGTTGGGAAGGCAGTGGTGAACGAGGTGGACCAGACAAAGTCTTCCCCTCATGATTGCTAGGGGAAGACAGGGAAAATAGGTAACTATGAAAGAAGGCAGTTCTGGTACAGAGAGTAATCAGATCAGCGGGTGTGGTGGGTAGAGATGCTGTTCCAGACAGTGGATAGAAAAGGCCTCTCTGGGGGTGTGCTCAGAGCAGGGAGCCCAAAGAATGGCTCCTCTGTTCACAACACACCCAATCGGAATCAAGGGGCACAACTCTCGTGGTCTCCCTATGAGCAAATGCCCTACATGTGTCCCTTCTGGGGAGAGCATTAGGGTAGAAGAAGGGGGTGGGAGAAAGAGGAGGGGAGCTGGAGTATACTAAAGAGTATATGATCAAATTGTGTTTTTATGTGTGTGCAAATATGACACAATGAAATCCATCACTCTCTATAATTGAGATGCACCAATCAAAAGAAAAGGAAAGAAAAGGCCCCTCTGGTTGAGTTGAGAATTCCATTCAGCATTAGAATCCTGGATTCCCATAGGAGGTTCATGCTCAGTATTGATCTGGGGCCGCAGCACAGAATGGATGAGATGTCTCTGTGCTCACGGGGAGGAGGGGATGGGGCCCTGAACACCCACAGTGGAATGTGTTAGCACAGGCTGAGGCTATGGGAGGATAAAGAGGTGCACACTGCTGCCCCAGGAGGTCAGGAGAAGCACTGGAAGGTCGACAAACCTAATCCTGAAAACAAGTGCACCAGCCAGGTGGAGGGAGAGGAAGGCAGGCTGCAGGAAGCACTCGCGGGGCAGGGAGGACTTGAACGCAGTAGTGTTAGTAAAAAATATTGTTGCCGGGTGTGGTGGCGCACGCTTGTAATCCCAGTAATTTGGGAGGCGGAGACTGGAGGATCCAGGTTCACGGCCAGCCTCAGCTCGCTCTCTCTCTCTCTCTCTCTCTCTCTCTCTCTTTCTCTCTACTTAGTGAGGCCCTCCGCAACTTCGTGAGACCCGGTTTCAAAATAAAGGATAAAAAATAGGGCCAGGGGTGTAGTGCGGAGGTAGAACGCTCCTGGGTTCAATCCCCGGTACCGCAAAAAAAAAAAAAAAAAATTGAAAAATATTGTTATGTTCCTTCAAGTACTACTATGCCATGGCAAAGAGATGGATTCAGAAAGTGATAACTATCAGGGAGTAAAAATTTGATATTGATAATCCAGTATTTGTATAATCCTTATAGACTATAGTGATTGAATGTAGTCTAGCACTTCAAAACCACAGTGTTCTCACAATTACATTGCTTTATGATTTATGATATGTGGATCCATTGCATTTTTTTAAAATATTCTTTATACTGAAACCTCTTCCATTTTGAATTTCAAGTTAATAGAAACAGATCAGGTTATCTATTTTGTAATCTCAGGGCCTGTCACACCACAAGACCGCCTTACTTTGGAGAAGGGGATCGAGTTGACTATCATTTTATCTCTCAGGAAGTTTTTGATGAAATGCTAAACATGGTAAGAATGTTCTCCTTTATTTTTATTGTACCAGCAATACATAGTCTCTGTCAGAAATATTAGGAAATAGTGATTTAAAAGAAGGGACAAATTAAATTTTGTGCTTGTTCTAAAACTTTTCGATTTGAATTGTTTGGTTTGCTTATTTTTGTTTTTACCCACATCCCAGTAATCTAGTCATTGGTGATAGTGTACAACACCCTTGTCTTTGAATTAGTTGTCTTAAAAACAATTTATTTGTTCCTTCTTGGCCTTTACATGCAAAGGGAATCTTCAAGGCCCTAGTGTGTTTTATCTGTGGAAGTACATGCTTATGTCTGGGACTCCACATCCATCCCTGACTCTGGTTAACCTGAGAGTGTCTCATATCTTCATCACTACCAATGAATCTGTAAGCCTCTTATTTCTTCTTCACCACAGGCCTGATTTTTCTTTATATTATCATTCTGATTTTTCTTCTGAAGAACCAGATGAGGGGCTGGTCTGTTTCTGCCTTTGAAAGGTCACGGGCCAGTGAGCAACACTGTCACAGCTATGTCTGTCCTTCCCTGCTCCCTTCTTTTTCTCTGTCTTCTCCCCTAACTAATGGGCCTGGCTTGTACCTCCAATGTACATAATCATGGGACAGTTAAGCAAAGACTCTACAATTCAAACCAAAATTAACCATTGGGTTAATTTTGAATGACCAACCCCTATACATGGAGTAAAATTTTGAGGTTTTCAGAAATTGTCTCCCGCTCACAGAGAAACACAAGCAAGAAAATCCTCTGCTTCCTCGGTAATTTTCCCTCTTGTCAAAAGAGCATCTTGGACATTATAATGATTTCTCCTAGGGCTGCATTTTGACAGTTTAGTTTGATTTATTAAAGGACTCTGGAATTTCATATTTCTAAAAGCCTTACTAGAGATTTGAGGAATTATCTTGATATTACTAAGAAGTACTCTCTTGGGACTCTGTAGGTTGAAAGAAAACTGGTTTCCAAAATTAATGTTAATTTCTGCTAGAGTGTGAGGCATTTTCTCTTCATTCAGTTCATCTGTTCTCAGTACTCCACAACCTCTCCCGATGTTCTAGATCTTATCAGGTCGATAATCAGAGTCTGGCTCAATCCCCCAGTCTAAGAAATCACTGTACTTCTATACTATATTTAGCCTTTGAGTTTTACTGCCTCTACAAAAATTCCCATGTGTTTGAAAAACACTCATTTTTACTATTTTTTCTAACAAATATTACTTCAGCATATTATAATTTTCTTCAACCTGAATTTTGCCTATGATCTCCTTTTCTTTAATTTCAGTGTGCGACTGTTTAATGGAGATAAACCTAGAGATTGAAGCTGGGCGTGGTAGCACACGCATGTAATCCCAGTACATGGGAGGTTTGAGGCCACTGCAACTTAGTGAGGCCCTCTGCAACTTAGTGAGACCCTGTTTCCAAATAAAAAATAAAATAGGGCTGGGGGTGTAGCTCAGAGGTAGAATGTCCCTGGGTTCAATCCCCAGTGCCACAAACAAAACAAAACAAAACCCTAGAGATTGTAAATTCATGACATATTGTCATCTTACCCAATCATGTCCACATACTCAGCCTTCTGTACATAGACCCCCCTCCGTATAATATCCTCCTAGAGAACCTGGCCCTCTCAACAGACAGGCTGCCATACCTCACCCCACAAACCTACTATGGACAGTCACACCTATCTGCTGTGACAGGTCCA
Source organism: Glis glis (assembly GCA_004027185.1). Classification (NCBI taxonomy): domain Eukaryota; kingdom Metazoa; phylum Chordata; class Mammalia; order Rodentia; family Gliridae; genus Glis; species Glis glis. The sequence goes on from PVJS01002216.1 coordinate 26,817, forward strand.
TCACATGGACCTAAACACCCTCCCACATACACATTCTTCCTCCAACACACACACACACACACACACCATTCCCTCACACACCCACAGACAGGTGAACCCTTCTCACAGGCCCATACCCAGTCACCCACAGAATGGCTCTGCTCTTGTGGATATGAAACCCCATATTTGGAGGCTTTTGGAGTATGACACTATTTATTAGGAAACCCACATGCAGAAAGTGAAAGGAACATCACCTGCCACCACTGGGGGGGGGGGACTACATCTCAGTTCTTAACAAATCAGTGTAAAGGGATCTCTTATACATAGCTGCAATGCAAGACTTCTCCCAACAATACATCATTTCAGAAAATGCTTTGGGGATCTTTAGAGAAAGGTCCTCATTCACACAAATGAGCATATATCTGAAAAGGAATTCAGATATGTATACATTTTGAAAACAGGGTAAGTGACAGTGTTAGGCAGGGTTCTTCAGAGAATCAGAGCCCATGGGATGTGTGTATGTTATAGATTTAGATGAGGAATCGCTCATGCGGTTATAGAGATGGCAAGACCAAATCTGCAGTGTGGGCAGCCCGGAGACCCGGGAGGGTCTGTGGTGCAGGTGGGGTGCAAAGCTGACCTTTGGTTCACTGCAGGCCTTCAGCTGAATGAGGAAGCCCACCCACATTGTGGAGGGCAATCTGCTTCCTCAGAGTCCAACAACTTAAATGTTAATTTCACCCCCAAACATCTTCCAGTTGACACATAAAATTAACCATCACACATAGTAAACAGAATAAAGTATATATGTGAAAGAAAAGCTGAATATCTGTCTGTCTATCTCTATCTATCTATCTATCTATCTATCTATCTATCTATCTATCTACCTACCTACCTACCTACCTACTTATTTAGAAAAGAAGTTAGCTGGGTGTGGTGGTGCATTCTTATAGTCTCAGTACTTGGGAGGCTGAGACAGGAGGATCACAGGTTCAAGGCCAGCAGAACACAGAAACTTAGCAAGACCCTGTTTCAAAATAAAAAATAAAGCCGGGTGTGGTGGCGCATGCTTGTAATCCCAGTACTTTGGGAGGCGGAGAGGAGGATCCGGGTTCATGGCCAGCCTCAGCTCTCTCTCTCCCTCTCTCTCTCCCTGTTTCTTTCTCTCTCTGTCTGTCTGTCTCTCTACTTAATGAGGCCCTCCGCAACTTTGTGAGACCCAGTTTCAAAATAAAGTGTAAAAAATAGGGCCAGGGGTGTAGTGCGGAGGTAGAACGCCCCTGGGTTCAATCCCCGGTACTGCAAAAAAAATAAATAAAAATAAAAATAAAAATAAAAATAAAAATAAATAAATAAATAATAAAATAAGGCTGGGGGTGTAACTTAAAGGTAGAAAGCCCATGGGTTCAATCCCCAGTGCCAAAAAAAAGAAAGAAAAAAGAAAAGGAGTCAGTATTTTCACCAAAGCACAAGGAGAGTATGACATTAAAGGAGTAAAATTTTAAGGATATTTATTGTTAAGTTTTTAACTGTCAGAATATATAACATGTACTTATTTCAATTATGGGGGGTGAATTTCCCTCATCACCTGCAGCAGACACCCCCCCAGACCACCCAGCCCCAGGAGGCACCCTGTGTCTCCCGCCCACCCCTTCTCTCCTGTCCCCCATCTGCACACCTCTTGAGAACCTTAGGGGCCAGGGGTGTAGCTGTAGACTCCTAACTGCTCACTGTTCTTGATGATGTTGCTGCCATTTTAATGGGATTCCATGCAATCCTGGAAGTTTTCTCTCCGTTATTTATTTTTAAATCATGTGTATGAGAAGTCACGCTTACCAAGGTCATCCACATTTTTATTCCTTGGGTGTCATCGGCCTCCCAGCTTCAATCAGACCTAGTGGTTTAATTAATATTGTCAAAGAAAAAGTCACAGACAATTCTGGGAGGTGTGTTTTTTGAAAGGGAGTACAATTGTCGAAAGAACTGAGTTTCGAGAATGCAGAGAAAGGACAATATTTATAGTTCAAATGACTATAGGGCTGCCAACAATTCTGTTGAACAACATTTAGAGCAGTTTCTATAAGAAACCATTTTTCATGAGGGGAAACAGGATGGGTCTATTTTTCAAAGCTTTTAGGATGTCCCTGTAATTCATGGCCGTTGGGGATTATCCATAACTCACAGCTTATCTTGGAATGCAAGACTTTTGGGAATGGGAGCCTGTCTGGACCACATGGGGTGCTGGCATAGCTGGAAGGGCAGCAGCAAAGGGCAAGCTATTAGTTTTACTCTCTCCATAGTGAAGGTTTATGGTGCGGATTTGGCAGGAAATGGGTAAGTAGGCAAAATGGCCTGTTCTACTGTAAGCTTCAGTCATTAGCCCTCCTCTAACATTTTGTCAACAAACTATTTCCGAAAACCTAAGTGGTTTTTTTTTGTTGTTTTACTGAGACTGAATAAATTTCTCTATAGCAATTTCATATAAGTTTCATAACGCCGCTGTCATTTTGTCATCTTACATAGTTGCTAACATTTGCAAGTTTCATGGAATTATATAAAAATGAGTTATCAAATGATTTTACTTATATTAAATTGGATTGTGGCCACTGTTACATGAAAATCTTTGTACTTCCTAAATTCCAGGGGAAATTCATCCTCACATTTAAGTATGGTAATCACAGTTATGGATTAAACAGGGACACAGTAGAAGGTATCGCAAGAGATGGCTTAGCAAGCTGCATTCATATGGAAATAGAAGTAAGTGTTTTTCAATCAATATAGTGTGTGTGTGTATCATTTGAGGTTGGTTTTACAACGTGCAGACGGCACACTGCTAGGCACAAGAGAAATGCTTGCAAAAGTATGAGGTATTGCATTTATAATTAGTATGGGGGGACAGGTGAAAGGTTAAGCGACAACATTTAAATTACAGTACAAAAAATTGCATATGTAGTGTGAGTAAAACTGCCACTCAAGACTTTTCTTTTGCATTATCCTTTTTCTTTTTACGCCACACTCTCTATATACAAAGTGATGTGAGATGTTAGATGAAGGCCAGTTGCTGCAGGGTATGGTCCTGGCTTCCTATTTGCTCAGGACAAGGACAGCCCTAAACAGTCACCCTGCGCCTTTACTCTTGGGGGGAGACATGTGGGCTGTACTGTCATTTGACTCCAGTTGCTTTCTGGGTGTAACATTATTATACTTTTGGCAATTTAGACTTGCAGATTTCAGATTTTTCTCTCTGCCCAGCTACCCCACATTCCCCCAACTATCTTCTGAAATTAGACTATACAGAATTTTTTCCAAAATTAGGACCCAGAGTTTAAAAAATATATAGCTTTATTAAACTCTTGTAACCTTCAAATATAGTTGATTATTTTTTCAAGTTACTTTTGCTGAGAGTATAACACTCTTGTAATAAGAAATACATATATAAGAATGATTCAAGTAGACCAAACTTATAGAGGTATTCTTTTACTCTGGACTCTGAATCTTTCCTCATTTTCATCTGTAACTTCACAGAGCAGAACACTGTAATTCCTTTTTGGCTCCTTTTACTGGTTTAAGTATTCCCTAGCTTCCATAAACTAATAACATTTCCTCCAGCTCTTTAACTTTCCATACTATCTTTCCATTCTTATCTTTATTCAGTTGCTTGGTTTTATATCTTTAAAAGGGTTTTCTTTGTTTCTGTGATAATTATTTTTAAAAAGATCTGTTTTCCAGGTGTAGTGGCACACACTTGTAATCCCAGTACTTGGGAGGCTGAGACAGGAGGATCGCAGATTTGCGGCCAGCCTCAGCTACTTAGTGAGGCCCTCTACAACCTAGTGAGACCTTGTTTCAAAATAAAGAATAAAAAACAGGGCTGGGGGTGTAGCTCAGAGGTGGAATGCCCCTGGGTTCAATCCCCAGTTCTGAAAAAAAAAAAAGCCAACAACAACAAAAAACAAAACCTGTTCTACCTTGGACAGGCAGAAACCAAAATGAATACATTTTCAAGTGCAGAAATACTCCATCTTTCTGTGTCTACCTTTTTCCACTTGGGCAGTCATCTGAGTGATGGCTCCCATTTTACTTTTTTTCCTCCTTGAGAGCTCGCTCCTACTCATTTCCAGGAGGTTGAGTCTATAAACCATTTTTTATTCCCCTGGTTCTCCCCAGCTGAAGTATTTTTTCCAAACTGCCCTTGTCGTTGATACTTCCAGAAATTGTTTTAAAGGAGCTTGTATTTCTTCCTACTGAATTTTTAAAACAAAGATTTTGAACTTGAATTAAACTGATGACGATGGTAGAATTGAGATGGAAGGGACTCTAGAGTCCATTTGGAATAACTCTTTCATTTTGCCCATGAGGACACGGATCCCCAGAGCTTGGGGATTTGTGCAGAGTCTGCAGGCGCTGGGGAGCTGCAGTCACAAGGGAGCTCTCTAGGTTCACGGACTAGCACCTTCCCCTGCTTCACGCTGTGATCTCCTGGTCAGCAGGTTACCATGAGCCTGGCTTTCTCAGCTCTGGATAGAGACTGTGAGATGTCATTAGAACCAGCCCACTCTGGTGGCTGGTTTTAGAAACAGGAAGCGTCCCAAGGAAATGACAGAGGGGTAATAAGGAGCCTTTTATCTCTATCTCCTAGTTCTCTACAGATGCCTTTTGAAATACTGAATTGAAATTACTTTTCAGTAATAAGGTGGCAGCCCTGCTATGAATGTACCTATTTTATATCCAGCAATTTTCATTTTTAACCGTCATATTCATTAGAATGATTCATTAGAGGAAAACCAGGTGGAATGAATTCTATCTACCATTTCTAATGACAATTTAATATTTGATGAAGAGAGAAGAGTAATCCAACCTTGAAATATTTGTAGGAAAATAGTGGCTAATTCTACAGATAAAATAAATGCTTCAATATAATACTACTTATTATACACTATGTTGTCAGATGTCTTCAGAAATGATTTCTAAATCATGGTCTGTTTCCAACTCATTATCTCTTCTTTAAACTCCAAGGGTGTAAGAAGTTTGAAATATTCCTATTTTGAACCTCGATATATCTTGGTGGTGCCCATGAATAAGGAAAAATATGAGGGACATTTGAGGAGAAAAGGATTATTCAGTCGTGCAGAAATTGAATGTGCCGTCTCCAGAGTGGACCTTTATATTAAAATTAATCAGAAATTTCCAGGATATTTTGATGCAGTAATCAATGCAGGTCAGTAACTCTCAGCAGAGTTTTACTTTTGAAGTGTGAGGTCACTGGATTAAAAGTCTGTTTCATGGAAATGAAATTCTAAGGGAAAAGATATTTTTTTGTAATAGTAAATTGCAAAGATCCACAAAAAAGTATAGGAATCCATGAGATGTAGCCTTCTACTGTTTTAATCAGAGTATCATCTTTATTATTCCTTAGGGGACATGCGAGAACAAAATTAGCTAATATATAATTTGAAATACACATTTAAATTTTTAGAAAGGCAAATGAAACACAGGCAGTTACCATAATCTACCTGTAGTGCTGGGCATGGTGGTGTGCACTTGTAATTTGAGACAGGAGGATCGCAGATTGGAGTCCAGCCTCAGCAACTTAGTGAGGCCCTCTGCAACTTAGTGAGACCCTGTTTCAAAATAGAAAAATAAAATAAAATAAAATAAAATAAAATAGGGCTGGGGTGTAGCTCAGAAGTAGAATGCCCCTGGGTTCAATCCCTAGTACCACCAAAATAATGATAATAATAATCATCATCATCTACCTATAGGTAAAAAGCCAACACTATAAATATCATAATCATGAAAATATCTGTATAAAACAAACATTTTCAAAAACCATCTTAGAAATGGCCACTTATTTGGTAGGGGACTGCATCAGTCCCACCATCTCCTAGCCAGCAACAGCACATCTAGTCCACCTTGTGCTTGGAGTCTCTGACTTTCTCTTCTGACACCAGCTGGAGAAAACTCTCTCCTTCTATGGGACTCCTGCAATTTGGGTAGATCCACCTGGATAATCTCCCTTTTGATTAGCTCAAATTCATTAGTAACTTTCATTACATTTGCAAAAATCCCTTTTGCCATGTAACATAACATAATCAGGGGAATGATATCTCATTGTCTTCATAGGTTCTGCCCACGCTTAAAGGGAGGAGATTATACAAGGGTGAAGTGTGGCCTAAGGTCATCTTAGAATTCCGATTACCACAATATTCATAAACTAAATGTAGGGACCAAATCAGCACCACCAGTGCTGATTGAATATTGACTGTATTTTGACATGATCCTGTTGCCTTAAAGTATATCTCTCATTTACTGTAGACGATATGGATGCCGCCTACCAAAAGCTGAGTCAGCTCATTAGAGAATACCTGGGATTGACTGAGGAACCTGCCAAGAGTTTGGCTCCAACTGCAGGTACTAGCCTCTCTCCTTGGTGCCAGAATTTTTTTTCATGGAAAAGAAAGCAAATCTGTGAGTTGACTCATCAGCCAGGTTAAAGCTGGCTCTAACTCTAACACCTACACTTTTCCCCGGTGATTATTCCCATCAACAAGCTGCATGAACCAGCCCTCTGGACCTGCAACTCTTGCCTGTCTCTAAGACCATAATAGGACTCAGGGGGCAGCCCGTCAGCGACATGCTGAATGGGCAGTAGATAGGGCTTGGCCTGAGGATTCAGAACTCAGGCCTCAGGATTCAGAACTCAGTCTTCCAGAAGTTTCTTCCTTATGGGGCTGTGGTGTTGTTCTGTTCCTTAGGTTTATATTCTAGTCCAAGAGTTTCAGTCTAAGACTCTTCTTTCCCCTTTTCTTTGAATTGCTCTAGTCTTCAAAATGTTACACTGTAGAATATAGTAAAGAGAGCAGTAGCCAGTGATCCTGGGCCTGGCCCTGTTGCTCTCTTGGGCAAGCTTCCTTGCTGTTCTGAGTTGCACTTTACTGTCCTGCCAAATGGACTTCATGGTCCTGGCCTCATGGGTCATGAGCAGCAAATGATGTAAGATACTTAACAATGTGTCTCCTTGGAATCTAGGAATTCTAAAGCCCAAACTTAGAATTTTGGTACATAGTATTTTGAGATGTATTTAAAAAGTCTCAAATTTACTTCATGCCTATTAAGATGGCTACTACAGAAGAACAGAACAAAACAAAGTAGAAAATAACAAATGTTGGTGAGGATGTGCACTGTCTTTAAGGATGTAAAATGGCACAGCTGCTATGGAAAACAGTGTGGTCGTTCCTCAATAAAAATTAAAAACAAGAACTACATATCATCTTGCGGTTCCAATTCTCAACGTATACCCAAAAGAATTGAAAGCAGGGCCTTGAGATAGTTAAACCCCCATGTTCCCAGCATTATTTACATTAGCTCCAAAATGGAAATAGCCCAAGTGTCTGTTGACATATGAATGGATAAACAAAATGTGGTATATACATACAATGGAATGTTATTCAGTCTTAAAAAGAAAGGAAATGTTGACACATGCTACAACATGGGTGAGCCTTGAGGAGATTGTGCTAAGTGAAATAAGCCAGTCGGCAAAAGGCAAATACTGTATGATTCCACTTACATGAAATATTTAGAGTAGTCAACTTCATAGAGACAAAAAGAAGGGGTGTCAGGGGCTAGGGGAAGGGGAATGGAGTATTAATGTCTAATGGGTACAGAGTTTCAGTTTGGGAAGATGAAAAGAGAGTTCTGGAGATAGATGATGGTGATGGTTTCATAACAATGTAAATGTACTTAATGCCACTGAACTGTACACTTAAAATGGTTAAAATGCTAAGCTTTCTATGTATTTTACAATGATAAGAATCCTTTTAGCAAGGTCCCCTCAATGGACTGTACTCCATTCACACATCACAGTTTGCAAAATGTTAACCCAAGACTCTGGCTGCTTTGTGGATGCTGTTGTAGCCTTGTGATTTAGCCTTTGTGACTCTTTGCCCAAATATGATTTTGTTTGCCTGAATTACATTCTGGCAGACTGAGGGAGGCCAAGTCATGGCTTTGCCAGAGTTCACACCAATGGTGCCATTTTAAGTGCTTTTTGCCAGGTCAAGTGCCCCTGGTGTTTTGGAATGAGGTCAGTGTGAAACTGGTTAAAAAAAAAATCAACAGAAAATTGCTGAGGATTTCCTTCTGCATATATCTTAGAGGAAATGACGTGACCAGGGCATGACTTTCTTGACTGGAAATACAAGAAGAAAGTTTGACCTATCTGAAGACAGGCATTAATGGAGGAATGGAGGGCTATGTTCCATCTATAAAGGGGAGGGGTATTAAGAGCACATAAGTGTGTCTATGCCGTGTATTTATGCATTGAATTAGGAGCACGTCAGCGTAGCTATGCTTGATTCTCTGCGTCTAGCGTCATCAACTCTTTCCACAGCCATGACTATGGAGTAAAATAGTGTGGCGTACCTAATTAGGCTTCCATAGTTCCATAGAACTTTCTCTTGAGGAAATCTGGCTCCCTTTGCTTCAGTTCTTTGCTATCCAAGCAACCTCTGGTCTTTAATTTGGTCCCCCGGGTGGACCTGCCCCTGTGGGGGCCGTGCCTTACGTTAGAACACCCTGTCCTGATCCCTGAGCTGGACCCATCTCCCACTGTAAATTAATAAATTGGTGTGCTGGCTTTTATGTCAGCCTCTTGTGGTTTTGAATAAACACAGGTTAATCCCCTGAGCCTGACCAGTGCTGAGTAGCTGAGAAGTGTGCATTTCTGTATTGATGCCTCTGAACGGAGGCCCATGAGGAAGACTTAGCCTCAGTGATCAGCGGGACTCTATCTCTGTATTCAGTATCTTTCCTTATTCTACAGTGATCAGAAACACTGACACTGGGTGCATTTGCCATTTGGCAAATTAATAGACCAGATAATGTGTGCATAGGAAAATGGACTCCTATTTTAAAGGGTATAATAAAAGTTTATTTATTTGGACTAATTAGGTTAGGCCTGCCTGATTTAATGAAAGGGATGAATTACAGAATTTATAAAAATGTTATCACTCTCAGATACATTTAATAACTGAAACTGAGCCATTCAGTTATTGACTAATAGAATTCCAGCTTGAAAAAGTAAACGAGAGAGATTGCAATTAATATATCAGATCACTAGCCTCGGCAGCCCTTCTCTTTTCTGGCAGGTTTAATATTTTGGAAAAGAATGTGTTTTCTTAAGCCAAACACTTTATCTTATTTATACAGCTAATTTGTGGAGGGAGTTACGTTTTTCAGTTGACTTCTAAATTTAAGGATAAACTTGCACACAAAGGGACATTGTGGAGGCCAGACATTATTCAAGAGAGTATTTTAAAAATGCTCACCATTGCCGACCTTATTAATGAGCTTTTATGATGTTTCTAATGGCCCAAGAAGTAGGGCCAGTGGCCTCTCTGAGTTTCTGGACTGTGAAGTCTGTGCCAAGGAACACGGGCCAGGTGTTTATAGGTTCAGGGCAAGAGAATGGGGTCCAAATTATAATTACCTTAAAAAAAAAAAAGCCAAGCCTGCCAGAGGAGTGGGCCCCGGCCCCAGCAGAGCCACCGTCCTGGGCCTGGTTGGTGTCTCACCTTTGCCCCTGCTCTGAGCTGGAGCCTCTGATGTTAAGTTCAATGACGTAGGCTTATTTACATAAATACTTATATTACTTAAATAAACGAGACACTTAGAAATAAAACCCAACAATTTTCGTATAATGGAGTTGTTTTTAAAATAATGGGGCTATTAAGGGGAAGAAATTGAAATAAAAACCATTTAAGATTCTGCAAAAGACTGGTTTGAGCCATTAGAAAACTGGACCAGAAATAAGAAGCCTTACATTTTTATTCTAAATCTAACCAGTAATCATTAATTTGATTCGAGCGATGATTTTGAAAATCCATTGTTTTCTTTTAAAAACTGAATGTACTATTATGGGACATTATTAGAATCTAGCCTCCCAGTCGGATTAGACCATCTGTGTGTTTGGGCTTCAGTACAAACTAATCTTACGGCCAACAGCATCGTCTTTCTAAAAGAGGTAATCCTACGTCAGTGCAAACTGAAGATAATTCCCAAATATTTGAAGTCATAATACACAGCCTTATCTTTAGTGATTGTATGTTGCTAATTTGTAACTGAGAATGCGATTATCATTTCTACTCTTAACAATGAGAGCGAAACGAAGAGATAAAAGTAAGCCCAGAGCCTATCAGTTGTGAATGCAGCATCCATCAGCCTAGACCCAGAAATGTGAACCGTCACCAGTGGACAGATGAGTTGACTCTTCACTTAATGCTGTATAAAATAGTAGCTTTCGGTACAAAGTGATGATAAAGTCTTGAGATCTTTCATTGTACCATCAATATAAAATGTGTACCAATTTAAGTATGGAATTATCTTGTTTTTTCTATAATAACGCAAGTAATATGTTTCTAAAGCATGAGAACCTAAAAGAGCTGAGTAAACACTATAATTTCCATAAAATAAGGAAATTCTCACTATAGTCACAGCTCAGTGTCTTTACCCTCCATTTGTCTCTAGACACCTATTTCTGACATAGCTGGTGCTTCTGTAAAGCTTTAAGGAAGCTGAGCACCCACGTTCTTGCTATAAAGATCAGGAAATAAAATTATATTTGTGAATCATTATTCAGAATTCTGACTAATGGTAGAGAAAAATGATGGTAACGATGAGTCAAGCAGAGGAAAACTGAGCAATTGACTAGCCCATAAAGTGGTGCCCTTATCTTTAATAAAGGGCATAATATCATTTGCCAAATTATGTGAATTGTTAAATCATGAAAATAGGAGAAAAAACTCTGTATGTCATTTTATAGGAAACCAGGAGGGATTAAGGAGGGAAAAAGCCTTCAGCTTGGGTTTCACTGTTCTTATATTTTTCTCTCTTTAAATTACCTTTTTAACTGTATAGCTAGATAGATATACATGTACATGTATTGTACGTGTTTGTATATGTGTGTGTATACATGTATATATAAAATTTGCCTTAAGTGTACAATTCAATGGCATTAATGCCCTTCCCAATATTGTGTGACCATCAGCACTACCTATTTCCAAAATTTTTCATTATCTGAGACAGAAAGTTTACCCATTAAACAATAACTCCTCCTACACCCTGGTTACCTCGAATCTACTTTCTGTTCTCTGTGAATTTGCCTATTTTAGATATTTTCACTGGTCCATGAGACCAGAGCCACTCTGAGAACTTGCTCCCATGGTGACTGGAGGGAGCGCTCCCTCTCTGCAACATTGACACTGCCAGGGCCTCTGGCCTCTGAGAGCCATTTTTGAAGACGTGGTAGACTTGGCGGGAAAAGAGATCTGGGGATGCGCGTGGGGGTGGGGGAGCAGCTCGGAGTTAGATCCTCAGCGGCAGCTTCTCTGAGCCACGGAGCCTCAGACTTTGCTGGGCCCATTCTTAATTCCTTCTTCCATTCATCGCTCCCTGAGTTTCTGCCGAGCTCCATGTCCCTTGCTGGATATTGGTAAACAGACATGACTCTTCACAGAGCTCACAGCTTATTTAAGGGGACCGCCATTAAGCAAGGAAACAAACAAGTGGGGTCTCATCTGGCTTAATGCTCATCCTCCAGCTTCTACACTTGGAAACGGCATTGATCTCTAGGTGGCGACGATTTAAATCCTCAGATAGGTGGAAAGTCTCTTTGCCACCCACAGACCCAAGCATGGCTCTGAGGAAGCCTCCTTGTGTTTATTCGTTAGAATTCATGTTTTCAGTTGACTAAAACTCTCCTAAGTTCTATTAAATGAAAGAACTGTAAGCACTTAGTATCCCCAAGGAGAAGGGAAAAAAGGTTAAGTGGTCCTATATGTGATTTTATTCTTTTTAAGGGTCTCTGCATCACAAAAGAGAAATCAGTATTTTGTTATTAATTTCTAGGCAATGAGGACCATTTTTAGCTAACTTCTTTTTATATTAAAGCAGGAGCTTCCTCTAGCAAGAAGACTGTCTCTGGGGGACCAGCACACCTGGTTCCCTCTCCCAGGCGCTTGGCAAAACTGCAAGCAGACGGCCAGATAACAGAGCATCTCTCCGGAGTGCAGATTCACGCGAAGGTCCCCGATGACCAGAACCCAGCTCCATCCCAGAACCAGGAGCTGACCCAGGAGGGAGAAACGCATAAGAAAGAGCTTTCTCCCAACAGCCACCTTGCTTCAGAGCCTCCTCCGCAGGCCCAAGACATATCTCCAAACCCAATGGAAGAGGATGTTCAACCATCCGGTCTTCCTCCAAAAACAATAACCACTAAGGCAGATGTCCCGGAGAATGAGGCCGGGCCATCTGAGGTGCAAGCAGGTGGAGTGGGGCAGCCTCACACCACTGCTTCCCCAGCATCGCAGCACCCTGACCCTGTTCCACCCCACAGCTCCCAGCCAGACCAGGATGCAGAATCAGGGGAGGCCCAGGCAGCCCCCAGTGGCCCTCCCCTGTCTGAACCACCGCAGGGACCTGGCCCAACGTCCCTCGGCCCTCAAGAGATACAGGATGAGGAGGCTGAGTCAGCCAAACCTCCACCCACCAGTTCCCAGCATGATCTTCCAGGAGGCTCTCAACCACCACTAAAGGGGGAGACCCCCAAAGCCCAAGTTGTCCGGGTCAGTACTCCCTACCCAGAATTGCCACCTCCCCCAGACTCATCCACAAACACAAAACAGACCCAGGACAGGGAGCACCCCATGGCTTTGCTCCCTAAGAGTCGGCTGGCTCCCACCAGGCTGCCCCAGCCACAGACCCTGGCCCCCCTCCAGAGCAGAAGGCCCACCCCCAAGCTCCTCTCACCCAGCAGGGAAGAGGCCTTAGGGACAAGCTCAGATCAAACCGCCACCCCCTCTCCCAGGCCTCTCGTCACGCAGGAGGGAGACAGTGGGAAGCTTCCTCCCATCAGCCCTCCCCAGGCCAAACCACCCCCAAATCTGAGCCCCCACGCGGCCCACAGTCCTCAGCAAGGCCAGGAAGAGAAGGTTGGTGAGGTGAAACTCCCTCTCATCAGCCCCCCAGTCCAGGAGCAAGCACCGCGGCACACCCCCAGTTCCTCTCAGGATCCCACAGTGAGGCTCCCTCGCATCCCTACGCCCTTTGCGGAGCCCTCGCTGCCTCAGAGCACAGGGGCCCGCCCTGGCTCCAAGCCTGCAAGGGAGAGGAAGGTGCCCAGGGCAGGCCATTCCTCCAACAAGAAGATCTCAGATGTGCAGGCCTCACTCCACAGCCAAGAGCCCGTGCAGCAAAAGGCAGCTAGGAAAAAAAAACTCCCCCTCCAAAGAGACACAGCTAAAGCCCAAGCGCCTCTGCGCAAGGCGCCACTGGGAAGCCCACAGACAGCCCTGCAGCTAGAACCCCAAAGTGATCCAGCGCCCGCGAAGGTGCCCGGCAGCCCTGACCCCAGTCCTCCTCTGAGCCCCCAGGGGAACCGGAGGCAAGTCCACACGCAGGGGATTTCTGAGCTGCCCCACACGGAACCATCGCCTAGAGATACCCAGTCACAGGAAAAGAAAAGGGAGAAAGTACCTCATTCCAGAAGAAAGGCTCAGACCAACCTCCCCCGCAATGACCCGCAGAATGTAGGTGCATCCAAAAAGCGGCCGTCTTTGAAAAGAGAGATTGCTGAAGGATCCGCTCAGGAGAAGGAAAGTGCCCTCAGTGGTGACCAGCCAGCCCCAGAGGGCGGACTCCCTCCGGAGAGGCCCCTCCAGAGTGGGAAGGGCCCTGCAGAGGCGGGACAGGACCCCGGGGGAAGGCAGCAAGCTCATGGAAAGGGAAGGCCTCAGAAGAGAGAGCCTGTGTCGGAGCCGGAGCCCCCGGCGCAGGAGAGCGAGGCCCCTGCCTGGCGGCCTGGCGCAGAGACACAAGCCCACAGCGGCGCCAGTCAGGGCAGGGAGAGGCCTGTCCCAAGGGACAGCCCACTTGCTTCCAAGCAGCAAACCAAACAGAAACGAGCCCGAAGGAACGACGGCCCCGCTGCTCCCCAGAACCAGGTGTCCCCTGAGGAGCAGGCCAGCCGGACAGGGAGACTGCGCGCCAGGGGCAGTCAGAGCACCAAGGTGTAGGCCCTTCCTCCCTCCAGCCACCAGGTCGCTGAAGTCCGTGACCCCTCCGAAGCAGTGCTGTCACACAGTGAAAAGCTTTGGTGGGCGCTGTGAGTCACTAGTCAGCTTCCTTCTGCAACTGCAGGTCAACCCAGGTGGCAGGGCTGTCCGGTGCTGACCAGCCACTGGGTCCCCGAAGGCAGCCAGTCTTTGCACTTGTGTGCCTGTGAGTGGCTCACCATTGCAGCGGAAGAGCAGCCACTAGGGGGAGACAGCTGGGTCGGCTGCTGCTAAGGAACAGGCTGTATCCAGACACCAATTCCAACAGGAGCTCGCTCCGGCCCGAGCAGGGCCAGGTTGCCATTAAGTCTCCACCTCTTCTTAGGAAAACCCACTTCTAGATTAGAAAATTCACTCGTGCCTCTCACACTATCGAGGGAACCCGAATCGAAAGACTTGTGAAAAAGGAAACCTTGCTGCTTCTGGAGATTCTCAACCCGCAGCTAATTTGTGGGGATCTTCTTCGCACGGGTGACACTGCGATCCAGCACCTCAGATTTGCATTGACATCTGTTGCCTGGAACTTTTGTTTGAAACGTATTTCAAAATGGATACCTTCCTCCTCTCTCTGAATAGAAAGCGCATGTAAATTAGCCCATGCCTTCATTATGCCAAACCATCTGGTTGAGTCTGTTAAAAGAATTAGTGGGGAGAAAATTCAGGTGAATCCGTTTTTCATTTATCTGTTCATGTCTGTTCTATTGCTGGCAAATGACAGGAGGCCAAGCAGAGCCAGCGTATGAATCTATTAGAAGGGAGTGGAGTATCTCACACAACCGAGCGATGTACAGGGCAGGGGTGCGGCAGGCTCTCAGAGAGGCGGGGACCAGCCTCTGGGCATCACCAGGATGCTTGTCGTCTTCCCAACTCTTACCTGGGACTTGCATCTTTTCTCATCACTGTTTATTTCTCCAGGTTGACGTCATTCTTTGGATGACAAATGACTGTATATCAGTGTCTGTGCCTGACAGGGACCATGGCCACTGACCGCTCTCAAGTTTACATCTGGTCTTACTTCTGGAAGCTCTCACTACTATAAAGGGATTGATTTGAATGTTTCTCATTTTAAGATAAAAAAATATCCAGGGAAAGACTGATTGGCTTAACTTCAGCCAGGCATTTTATTTTTAAACCAATGAACAGGGTTGTCTTTCGACATAATTCATTGGGCCCACTCCTTTGTATGGAGACTACATTCATCAAAAGAGAGAGAATAATTGTGATCAAGGCAGCAAACCCAAGATTCCACTCTTTAAAAGTTAGAAGAGCCAGGCATGGTGGTGCACATCTGTAATCCCAGTACTTGGGAGGCCAACACAGGAGACCCTCAGCAACTTAGCAAGACCTTGTCTCAAAATAAAAAATAAAATAGGGCTGGGAGTGTAACTCAGAGGTAGAATGCCTCTTAGTTCAATTCCAGTAAAATACACACACA
Source organism: Glis glis (assembly GCA_004027185.1). Lineage (NCBI taxonomy): Eukaryota > Metazoa > Chordata > Mammalia > Rodentia > Gliridae > Glis > Glis glis. The sequence goes on from PVJS01002216.1 coordinate 42,339, forward strand.
CACACACACACACACACACACACACACACACACAGAGTTACAAGATATTTATCAAGTGTTTACTGTCTGTACAGGCAACTTGCTAAGCTGTGTTTTGCATTCTGTATTTTAAAAATGTAACTGATGACCAAATGCCTGTATGAATGTGTCCTATCTTACACAGAAGACATGTGTCCATGAAACTGTATGAGTAGCAAATATTATTTCAAGTACAGTAGAGAAAATTGATATTTTAAAAACCCAGGATTTAGGAATCCTCTTGTAAAGCAAGAATCCTCTTATAACTATATAATAGTAATTATCCTCTGATTTATCTTGCTTGTCCAAGATAAAATGACAGAGTGATTTTTAAAAACATATCAAAATTTGCATTTATTAAGTTAAATCATTCATCCAATAAACATTTATTGAGCATTTCCCATGTGCCGGATTCTCTGATAGTTGCTAGGGACAGTGAGATGAAGACCCTCCAAGGAGCCCTCTTTATCAAGGGAGGCAGACAAGAGGGTTCACTTCAACACCATGTAATTAGGGCACCAGGAGGCCCCACTGCATGCTAAGCTATATTTGGCATCCCACAGACAAGAAAATCCATTTATTTACTTTTTTCAGACTCTCCTTCGAATACCAAGGAAGGACACTGACTTCAGCATAGATAGGAAAAGTAGACCAGGAAACACTTGGAGAGAAGGTCATCCTTCAGCTGTATCTCCAAGGTTGCAAAATGAGTCAGTGGACGGATGAGGGAGGGGACTTATTCAGAGAAGAGGGAACAGCATGTGCCTAAGCTTAGAGGCAGGAGCCGCTCGCCCCTTCTCTAGGTCATGTAGAGCCTGCCTGGGGAGCTGTAGGTCATGTAGAGCCAAAGGGCCTTTTGTGCCATTGAGCTTGTAACAAATCAGGGTCCCCCTGAATGGTTCAATTTGTATCTCAGAGGCATCTTTCTGGAGGTAATATAGGGACTGAAGTTAAGGAGGGTAACAGAGGAGGCAGGAAGAATGGCTGGCATGCTGTGGCAGTAATCAGGACAAGAGGGTAAGGCCTGAGATAAGGCAGTGATGGCAGAAATGGTAAAAAACCAGTAAGCATTTAAATTTCTATGGGGAAGGTAGCTTGTAAAAGACAGGAAGAAGTGAAGGTAACTGCCCATTTTCTGTGAGCTGTGTACGGGGCCCTTCAGAGGTGCCAAAGCCTCACCTTAGGTGAAGAGGTTTAGAAACATACTTGGTGGAAGTTTTTAATTTGGGTTTAATTTTGGTAGTATAAGTTTTTAATGTCTCAGATTCAGTGCAACTAGATAACTAGATAAAGAGTAGAAAAGATGGTCAACTTATCTCTGGTGAGAGGTGTTTACTGCTGTTATTGATTGTCTTGATGTAAGGGAAATTTTTGATTTTTAAATGTAGAATATGAATACTTAAAAATTGTCATTTTCCATCTACCTTTACAAGCAAAGTTCATATCACTCCCATTTGGTATGTTTTTCTGCAAAGTGATCTTTAGAGGGGTAAAAAACATTGTAGTCTTAAAGTCACTATATTAGTAATATTACCTTCAGCTTCTTAAAGAAGCCTGAAATCCAGCATTCAAATGAACAGAGACAGAAGTTTCACCAGGCATGAGAGCCTTCAAAGATTTAAAGAGATAAACCAATTATTTCCAGAACCTCAAAAGATAATTGGGGGAAGGCATGATTGAACAATTCACAAAAGAGTTAAAAACATCCAATAAATATGTTGAAAAGTATTTAACCTCATTACAACTTAAAACAGAATAGACTTTTTAAAATACTAAGTTGGCAAAGATGAAAGAATAATGCCTATTTTGGTGAGCCTTCTGTGTCATCAGCGAGAATTAAATTGGCACAGCTTTTCTGGGGGACAGTTTTCCAATATCTGTCAAAGACTTAAAATTATGCATACCTTTAATCTAGTCATTTGAATCCAAGAATTATCAGGAGCAAAATCACTTATGTGCATGGATGTTCATATTGATTTTTGTAATAAAATCTAGAAATGATCTAGCCATCTCTTGGTATTTTTAAAATAAGTTAGGAATATAGCCATATGCTAGAATGCTATGCTGTCATTATAATCATGCTGTAGAGAATTTACTTAGAGGAAAATATCCATTACATATTAAAGAGAAGCAGGTTACGGAGGTATCCCTACTATGGCACCAGTTGTTACATCTGGGTTGTTACATTATTGGTCATTTCAATTTTCTTATTTATACTCTTTAGTGTTTTCTAAATTTTCTACAATGGATCTATGTTTATTTAGAAAACATAAACAGAATTAAATTCTTACACACACACACGCACGCACACACGCACACTCTGAAGAGATGTCATGTGAAGGCAACAGTCTTATGGTCTACTTCAATTTAGCATAATGAAGAACTTTCTAAGAGTTAGAGGTGATTTGAGGAGAAACGAGCAGGCTTCCTCCAGAAGTTAGATGCTCCATTATGAGAATCTACAAAAAGTCTCCATATGTTGGGTGATTTGTTAGAGTGGATGAAATTTACGTGTCTTTTTATGATCTATGATCCATTTATTACAACTCACTCTACTCGTTGGCCATGGAGAATCCAGCTGTCTGTTTTATTAAATATAGTGCTTAATACTAGAAAATTGCACACACTTAGTATTCATTAGATCCCTGACTTTCGAACACTTTTCTGGCCCAGATTCATAACTAGAAATACATTTTGCGATATCATGACCCAGTAAACTTGTACATACACGGGAGACAGAGCATCATAAAACATCCTTCCTGTAGGGATACAACTCCGATATTTCCTGTGGTGCTGAATTTTCATTTTCTGAGTGCAGCTTGCAACCTGCTAAATTGATTTCACAATGTAGTTTGTATCCTGCCATATTTTGAAAGCCCCGCACGAGTACTCTGGGGCTTGGCTGTGGTGCTGTCCTTGGAGGCCTGTTTACCAGGTCACCTACCTGCTCTGGCTGCCTTCAGGTGGGTTTGGATGGGGTGGCCTCCTTTATGCTGAATTCTTCTTTGAGACAAGGATCTGGTGTATGTGGCAGTTAGGTCCTTTGGCAGTGTTGGGGCTCAGGATAAGATATATCCAAAATTCATATGCATAGCAATAAATTCTTTTGTGAAGCGATGTTGGTCAGCATTCTCACTGCTATAATACAGAGCAACTGACCACACAGCTTAGAGAAAGGACGATTTATTTGCTCACAGTTTTTGGAGGTTTAGAGTTCAGTCCGTGTCAGGCCGGGTCTGCGGAGATCAGGGCATGGAGGCAGGAAGCAGAGACGAGGGAGAGAGTAAGGGCTCTGCTCTCACATTGTGGAGGTTGAAAGCCAGAGAGCAAAGAAGCAAGAGGATTCAAAGACACAAGCACGGTCCAGAGACCACACTCCCAGGGACCCACCTTTTCCATCCACACCCCATCTGCCTAGGTTACCACCCAGGTAAATCCATCACACTGGATTTATCCATTGATGAGATTACAACCCTCATGACTGACTTACTTCAACTCTGAAGATTAATACACAAGCTCTTCAGGGGACAGTCTATATCTAACCATAACAAAATATGATCTTTTTTTTTTACTTTTTTTTGCGGTACTGGGGATTGACCCCAGTGGCATTCTACCTCCAGGCTACACCCCCAGCCCGATTTTTATTCTTTATTTTTGAAACGGGGTCTCACTAAGTTGTGGAGGGCCTCACTAAGTAGCTGAGGCTAGTAGCAAACCCGGATCCTCCAGTCTCAGCCTCCCAAGTACTGGGATTACAAGTGTGCGCCACCACGCCCAGCTATAAAATATGACCTTGATCAGCAGTGTTTCCACCACAAAGTACTTAGCTGACTCCCTTGCCTTTTGCCTCATGACGACTCTGAAAATAATCTTGTTATAAAAGATTCTCTAAATTTCTCTTCATATTATTGCACTGTCAATATAGTATATAGCACATTATGTTCATAAATGAATCTCTTAGTTCAGTTTGAGAGACATAAGTCTAGAAATCTCTTTTCTATATTGATCAGGCATTCAGAAAAGAGGAGAGGAAGACCCTTCCCCTTCATTTGTGTTGCTGATAGATAAATCATATTAGATGACCAAACCTCTAGTGATAAAGCTGATTATAGGAGGACAGTCATGAATAGCAAAAGCTGAAGATCTCTCATTAAAGATTGTAACCTTAGAAATGTATGATTGTGAATGACACTGAGTCAGCATAATGTTTGGAAATTCCAGTTCCACTACAATCTGGCCATGTGAATTTAGGTGAATTTTGTACGTGCGGAGTTCTCAACGTACAAAATGAAGATAACAATAGTATCTATCTCAGGATTGCTGTGAGGATTAAATGAGCTAATATACTGAAAAGTACCCAGAACAATGTCTAGCACACAGTAAGTGCTTGAACGAGTTTTAGTAATTAACATGTAAGCAGCAAAAAAAAATTTGCATTTTATCATTCATTGGAATAGGATGATTCTGCCTGTTTAAGCTAGGTGGAAATATTTGGTCAATGAGATGGTCTTCTCTGAAAATCCGTTAAAAAACTTTGTCAACCTCAACTGAATTAAGGGGCTTAAGTAAAATTAGAATGATGTTGGAAAGCAATCATTGTTCAGCAAAACGTGATCAAGAGGTTCTTCGATCGGTGTTCACAGGCAGCATTACAGCTCGGAGAAGAAAGTGGGGGAACTTGGTTCTGAGGGGATTACGAACCTCCTTGTGCTACAGCAAAGACTTGGAATATCACCAGGCACAAAGTATATGCTCAATGACTGTTAACTATTGCTTTTACTGTTATTATTTCATCACTGATAAAATCAAATCAGGTAGATTCTGGGTTTCAGATTCCTTAGATAGTGAGTGGTGTCAAGTTACTCATGTGCAGATAGTGGACATTTTATTTTCTCTTTATGGTTAGTTGAGACAAAGGCTGGCCTCTACAACTCCCAGGTCTACAGGCTCTCCACTTCTTTAGAAAAGCTAAGTGAACCAGTACTTGAGAGGTTGAGACAGGAAGATCACAGGTTCGCGGCTAGCCTCAGTTACTTAGCGAGGCCCTCCACAACTTAGTGAGACCCTGTTTCAAAACAAAGAATAAAAAATAGGGCTGGTGGTGTAGCTCAGAGGTAGAATGCCCCTGGGTTCAATCCCCAGTACCGCATAAAAAAAAAAAGAAATGCTAAGTGAAGAAAAACAAAAAAAAGTCTTTTCTGGAGGAAGTGTCCAATGAAATAACCTCTTTTAAAAGGTTGCTCTGAAAGGCTAAGTCATAGCCAGGCCCCGGAGCGTGCACCTGTAGTCTGAGCTACTCAGAGTGCTGAGGCAGGAGGATCGCTTGACTCAGAAGAGAACATTATGCTAAATGAGATTAGTCAGTCACAAAAAGTGAAAAGTCAGATACTCTCCCTAATATGCGGAAGCTAGGGAGAATAGGGCATAGGAGGGACTCCAGACAAAGATGGAGAAAACCTTAGATGATTAAAGATGGCGACCTGTGGGAAATGAGAGGGGGAAGAGGGAAACACCCTAATGCACATGATGTGCATACACAAACTTATTAAAGTCAACTACTATGCTGAGCATGAGAAGGAGGGAAGGGGGGTGGGAATTGGGGGAGGACTAATTGACCAATGTGTGCATGTATACTTCTACCACCCTGAAACCAATCAAGATGTATGATTACAATGCACCAATAAATAAATAAAAATAAGTGAAAGAGCAATCAAAAAAAAAAAAAAGAAAGAAAGAAAAGATACTCCCTCGGTGAGCAAAAGCCACACTTGGCACATGGGGCAGTGCAGGGTTGGGTGAAACCACATCAGAACCATAGTTAATCAAGGGCACACCAAGATAGCTCAGGGGAGACAGCGTCAAACTGAAAAAATATATTTATTCGAATATATTGGTCAAGATACAAACTATAGAATTTGCTTATGTTTAAATAGCTGATTATTCCTTTGAGTGGACACAAGAATATAGCACTTTACTGTTGATAATAGTTTAATAAATATTCATTTTACCATGTAAACATGAACATTATTACTCTATGTCCTTGGACTTAAGCTATGATAGCTTTCTACTAGAAAAACTTATTTTGCTATGGAAAATGATCATGGATATGATGTGAAATTGTTATTTTTCTAATTGCTATTATTCCTTTTTTGGAAGCACAAATAGATAAAATTTTAAGGTGTAATTATATCCTGGAAAAAATAGCTTCTTTGGGCGCCTTCAGCTTTGTGATAGCAGTTCCTAATGAACTAAATGTTTTCCTTAAATTCCCACTACAAATTGTGTAATTATTCTATTAGAAATAAATATTTTAAATTCCATAGCAGATTATTGTGTTCTAATTTATTCAAGCCCTTTTCATGGTTACATATTTCAGTATGGAGGGCTTTTTGTAGGTATTTATATTTTATATTTGTATATGCATTTCATCATGGTAGACATAAATTACTCTTATTAGTTTTTAAGAAAACTCACTGTATATTTTTAACTCACTGTATATCCTTTGAGTGGGGAAAAATGAATAATTGAAGTCATTTTGTGCATCTAAGGAATTTTATCTGAAAATTAAAGCCTGTTTTCCAAGTCTTCCATTTCCAAGTGCTTTCAAATAGAGAACTCTAGTGTAGATGCTTTTATTTTTGCAAGGTATTATTTAAATGTTAAAAGAAGGTCATTTTGAAAAGTGATGAGTCTCATGTTTTTGGACAGGAGGGTGACTAGATAAGACTTGCTATTCAAGTAATCTTATTAATGTAGAAACCTTGGTCATTAAAATAGGGATTTTTGTTTTTCAAAATATTCACAATTTGACCCCCACAATGATAATTTTATTACTAGTTATTGACCAAGATATGTGCATATAATACTAAACCATCAATATTTTTCTACTTTATGTAGTAGAAGGTCCTATGCAGCCTATGTGATGATATATTAAATATGCATGCAAATGTTTTATTCTTAGGAACTTGTCTCTTCTGCATGTGTTATTCAGGTTGGAATCTATACTTACTCTTTTAAAATGTTTTCTACAAATAGTATTTACTTATTTGACTTCAGGGAATATAAGTCCTAAATAAAAGGGCTAAGCCATGTAGAATTATTTTGAAATGCAGTTTCAGTTTTTCCAGATACTGCATTTGGTAACAATACTAATCCATAAAATAAGGTGGTGCACCCCTGTAATCCCAGTACTTGGGAGACCGAGACAGGAGGATTGCAGATTTGAGGTCAGCCTCAGCAACTTAGTGAGACCCTGTTTCAAAATTTAAAGGGGGGAGGGCTGGGGTTGTGTCTTGGAGGTAGAATGCCCTTGGGTTCACTCCCAAGTATCCCCCCCAAAATCTGCTATGCATCATTAAATCCATTTATGCTTCATTGTAGGTGTTTAAATAAATTTAGCTAGCCTATATACCAAAGAATTTGCTTCTTTTTATGAACTATAGTATGGTGCCTATGCACACATATATGTAGATATACACATATCTATGCATATTTTTTAATGTTGCCTCAAGATTACTTTAATTAACTTAGATACTTTGAATATGATCACATTAAGAAACTTTGTGGTACCAGGCATGGTGGCGCACACTTGTAATCCCAGTACTTGGGAGGCTGAGACAGGAGGATCACAAGTTCATGGCCAGCCTCAGCTATTTAGTGAGGCCCTCCGCAACATAGTGAGACCCTGTTTCAAAATGATGAATAAAAAATAGGGCTGGGGGTGTAGCTCAGAGGTAGAGCTACATGCCCTTGGATTCAATCCCCAGTATGGCCAAAAAAAAAAGAAAGGAACTTTATGGCAGGGCATTACAACATCGATAATTATGTTTTTCTTTTAAGATTTTTTTGTCTATTGATGTTTTAAGGCATTAGAAAATAAATTAGGAACTGTATGAAACTCTTTATTATGTCATTAAAGTGGTGGCATTATAATATACTTTAATAGTAATCTAAATATATTATCTTTACCCAAAATGTTTTGTTGCTGAGAAGCCATTAAGATATTAAATTGTTGGAATTATAGCTACATTGTATCATCAGATTGAACCTGACTCATTTACACCACAGTACTATGGTGCTATGTGTAGAAGGCTAGAAATAAGAACTCTGACACATAAAGTATATTTTGAATAAGCCTTAATATATATAGGCTCTTTTCCATGGAAATTATTTTAATGAATATAACTTCTTTAATTTTTATCTTATTTCAATTTGTTCAAATTCATCTGGTCTTTTTCATAATGCTCTGTTCAATAGGACAAGTATTTTCTTTCTTTTTAATATACTTTGAGCGTGCGTGTGTGTGTGGTACTGGGGATTGAACCCAGAGGCATTCTACCTTGAGCTATACCCCCAGCCTGATTTTATTTCTTATTTGGAAACAGGGTCTCACTGGGTTGATGAGAATCTCACTACTTGCTGAGGCTGTCTTCGAACCTGTGATCCTCCTATCTCAGCCTCCCAAGTACTGGGATTACAGGTGTGTACCACCACGCCCTGCTTATAATATATTTTTATTGGTGCATTATAGTCTCACATCATAATGTAGTTCATAGTGATAGTGACATACCTGCACACAGTACTTGATGGGCTCTCCCCCGGCTCCCTCCCCATTTCCCTCCTTTCCCCATACAGGGTATTGAGATTGGCATTGGTATTCTCACATATGTACATAATGTCATGGAAGTGGTTCCTTCATTGATCCTCCCTCTCCCCATCCTCCCTCCCCCTCTCTACCCCTAGACCTCCTCCCTGGCTCCACTGAAGTTTCTCCTTCATTATCTGAAGCCCATCTGGTATCCCAATTCCTCCCTAGCTTCCACATATTAGAGAAAAATATGACCCTTTACTTTCTGTGATTGGCTAATCTCACTTAACATAATGTTCTCCAGGTCCATCCATTTTTTTTTGCAAATGACATAATTTTGTTCTTCTTTATTGCTGAGTAGAATTCCATTGTGTGTGTATCCCATAATTTTGTAATACATTCATCTGTTGATGGACACCTGGGTTGGTTCCATAATTTGGCTATTGAGAATTGTGCTGCTATGAACATGGGTATGCATATATTACTGTAGTTCTCTGATTTCAACCCCTTTGGAAAGATACCCTGGAGTGGTATAGCCGGATCATATGGCGGATCCATTCCCCATTTTCTGAGGAATCTCCACACTGATCTCCATAGTGGCTGCACTAATTTGCAGTCCCACCAACAGTGTGAAGAGTTCCTATTTCCCCACATCCTCGCCAACATTTATTGTTGTTTGACTTCTTGATGATTGCCATTCTGATTGGGGTTAAATGGAATCTCAGTGTAGTTTTGATTTGCATCTCCCTGATTGCTAATGATGGTGAATATTTTTTCATGTATTTATTGGCCATAGGACAAGTTTTTTTTTCTAAAAAAAAAAAAAAAGCACATGCCGGGCGTGGTGACGCACACTTGTAATCCCAGTACTTGGGAGGCTGAGACAGGAGGATCACAGGTTCGTGGCCAGCCTCAGTAACTTGTGAGGCTCTCTGCAACTTAGTGGGACCCTGCCTCAAAATAAAGAATAAAAAATAGGACTGGGGGCATAGTTCAGAGGTAGAATTCCCCTGGGTTCAATCCCCAGTACTGCAAAAAATAAATAAATAAATAAATATAAATATCTCTTAAAAAAGCACAGGACCTACCCCTCTATACTCCTCTTCTCTTTTCAGCAACAGTGAATTTTTAATGGGAGTACAGTCATGTTAAACATGTTTCTGGCTCCTTATACAAGCCACTTCCACTGCCTGATGTTCACCTCCCCCGCCCCCCAGATAGTTGAATGCTTTCCTTCTTTGTATCTTTAAATTTCTGTTCCCCTATCACCACCTTACAGAGAACTACTTGTAACCACACTACCATCTCACTCAGTCCCCTTATCCGGCTTCACTGCACTGATCCATCGTCCTTTGACACTTTTTGATGTGCTGTGTGTCTGTCTCAAACAGAATATATTCCCCACAGGTGGACTTTTTGTTTCTTGCTATATCCCCAACATCCAGAACATAGTAGGTACTCAACAAATATGGGTCAGATGACGTTTTATCATGAAGATTTAACAAAGAGTGGTCCTGCATACAGCTGTCTCCTTGTATCACTTTGGCTGAGATACTTGGGAGACTTGGGTGTTCCTGGGTTGCTCGTGGATCCATGCCTGGACCGTATGTTGCATCCGTTGAGTCTCTCTCCTGCTCTCCAGACAGGTGCTGGGTTGTGCAGCTTTAGACTCCCCTGCCATAACTCAGCACTCTTACTCGTCCCCTACAGCTTTCACGTAGATTCCTGGTTTGGGATTGCTGCACAGTTTGGTGGGAGTTCAAGGTGAGATTCCAAACCAGCACACAGCGCAGAAGTTGGGGTCTGATTTCCTACAGGTGTTTCTGTCCCCAGGTGAGACTCTGTGCTCAGGCAGAGGCCCTACACCTATGGGCTGAGATTTTGAGACACCTCCTTTCCAGCTTCATACCTTATCAGAGAGCCCAGGCTTTGTCTGCTAGGCACACAGGGACCGTGGCCTCCCCTCTCAGTCCAGGTGTTCCAGCCTCAATCGCTGGTACCTCTGACCTGTTGGCATCCATTCCCACACCTCAGACTTAGAGTCTTTACTTCATACCTGGAAAGTCTTCTTTCTTGATTTTTAGCCTGGCTATGTATTAAAAACAAAGCACATTTCTGCTATCCATGAGCACATTTTTGTCTTTGGGTTGGGGGATCTTCCCACACTGCTCATTCAGCCATGTTGACTAATGTATATGTGGAAATTATCTATTTTAACATTTAAAAAACAATACTCCTAGAAGTGTCGATGCTCTTATATGTCTAAAGGTGTTTATACCTGGATCCTCTATAGATGAACAATAATAGACATCAATATTCTTGTATTCTAGGTCTCTGGGCATTCTAATGTTTTAAAGGAACTGTTAGACATTATTTATGAGTAAATTTTGTTAAAGGGAATAATATTAATAGTAAAGTCAGCCCGTATCACCTACAGACATATCCTGGGACCTCATTATTCCTTCTATTCTATTTCAAAGTTTCTTCTCAGCATTGCATGTTTTGTTCTCCTTTTAGCCTTTTACTTTATTTATTTATTTATTTATTTATTTATTGTGGTGCTGGGGATTGAACTCGGGGCATTCTACCTCCAGGCTACATCCCCAGCCCTATTTTTTATTCTTTATTTTGAAACAGGGTCTCACTAAGTTGCGGAGGGCCTCTCTAAGTAGCTGAGGCTGGCCGCGAACCCGGATCCTCCTGTCTCAGCCTCCCAAATACTGGGATTACAAGCATGCGCCACCATGCCCAGCTTCCTTTTAGCCTTTTAGAAGAATTCTGTCTCATGGAAAGTATATAAAGATGACTTTTCAATTAAGAATCTAGTAGCCACTTTCTCTGACATGTTTCGCCTCCTTTAATTCCATTCATACACTGTATTGATTGAGTACTAGGTATTCTCCCAGGATTTGTCTCTTGGTGATATGGACTGACCTTATTAGTAGTAGTTATTATTTTAAGGTATATTTTTATTTAATTTATTTTCACATTGAAATGCATAGACTTTAATTATGCAGTTTTTTATGTTTGGGCCAATAAAAATATAAAATATTTGTATCACTTCAGAAAGTTCCCTTATCCTATTTTATGCCATTTATTTTAATTTTTTTTCTCTACCAGATGTTAAGACACCCTATCTGAAATTTGAAGACCATCCCAGGAAGACTACTGCTTCGAATTTGAGTGATTTCCTGGATTCTACAGACAGAAACTACTTTGTTAAATTATGGCCCAAACTTTCTTCCAAAAAAACACCAGTGGTAAGGGAGGGACAAAAGGGGTGATGTAAAGTAGCAACTGAGCCTTACGCAATGTCATAGGAAAAAGGATTTATTTATTTATTTATTTATTTTGTGGTACCGGGGATTGAACGCAGGGGCGTTCTACCTCCGTGCCACACCCCCAGTACTATTTTTTTATGCTTTATTTTTGAAACCGGGTCTCACGAAGTTGCGGAGGGCCTCACTAGGTAGAGAGAGAGAGAGAGAGAGAGAGAGAGAGGAGAGAGGGAGAGAGAGAGATAGATCAATCGCGCGCGCATGTGCGCTGAGGTTGGCCGCGAACCTGGATCCTCCGGTCTCCGCCTCCCAAAGTACTGGGATTACAAGCGTGCGCCACCACGCCCGGCGGAAAAAGGATTTAATAGTTGGAGATAAATAAGTTCCCTGAAAACTGTTCTCTCTCTGGAGTCAAGCAAAGACAGGATTTTACCCCCCCACACACACACACTTTTTCTACATCTTTAAGAATAGATACTGGCCGGGCGTGGTGGCGCACGCTTGTAATCCCAGTACTTTGGAGGCAGAGACCAGAGGATCCGGGTTCGCGGCCAGCCTCAGCTCGCGCGCTCTCTCTCTCTCTCTCTCTCAGTGAGGCCCTCCGCAACTTCGTGAGACCTGGTTTCAAAATAAAGTATAAAAAATAGGGCCGGGGGCGTAGCGTGGAGGTAGAACGCCCCTGCGTTCAATCCCCGGTACCTCAAAAAAAAAAAAAGAATAGATACTGTTTCTAAAAATAGAATATCTAATGTAAGATTTTTTGAGTACCCTTCCCTCTGGCTCCCAGTGAAAACTCTGACGCTCAACTCTTCTGTTTTGTGAGGATTGAAAAGCACTAAAATAAATTTAATGTGGTGAACTGTGTATTTCAAGAGCTACTTGCTCTGTAGCTGGGATGTAATTGTGAATATTTTCAGGCTGAATCTGAAAAGTGAGTCCAGCCACAGAGCCTGTGTTTTATAACATAGCACTATTCAAATCAGTCATGGAACTTGGTCCCAACTAAGTTCTCTGGGAACTTCAAGAAATCAGCATGCCCAGAAGTATCGAGGACAAAATGGGCCTGGCATTCCGATGAGGCCGTGCTCGTTTTCCATTTGTAATCATTTGATGTGATGATCTGTGTTCCGGTCAGCATTCTTACTGCTATAATCTAAAAGACTGACCATGTAACTTAGAGGAAAGAAGATTTATTTTCTTACAGTTTCAGGTTCAGTCCATGTGAGGCCGGGGACCACAGATCTAAGGGCATGGAGGCGGGAGGTGGAGAGAGGGAGAGCACATGGCTGTGCTCCTCCCATCATGGAGGCCGGAAGCAAGAGAACAAGTAGGGGGAGGAGGAACCATTTATACAATCCCCAAGGCCTCACTCCCAGGGATCCACCCCCTCCATCCACCACCCAGATAAATCCATTATAATGGATTCATCCACTGCTGGGATTACAACCCTCAAGACTCAATTATATCAACTCCAAATACCAATTTACGAGCTCTTCAAGGGGCCATATCTAGCCATAACAATCTGGGACTGCAAAGAGACTTAAAAAATGGAGATTGCAGAAGTGGCAGAACTTTTGTTTTGGTGTAGACGCTGTGACTGTGCTTCCTTAAGGCTGCCCTGTTCAGAGCAAATAATCCCACCATCTTCCAAAGTCAGAACCATAGACAGTGGTCAGAAGAATCAGACTGATTACTGGTTACTTCCAAGAAGGAGTCTCCGGCTATGGTACATAGACATGTAGTTGTGCATTCTGCTTTAAGACATGATGATTTTGAGATGTTCTAGGAGCAAGAAATAGTTCTGCTTCCATGTCCTGGTTTTTGTTGTTTGTTTGTTTGTTTGTTTGTTTGTTTGTTTGGCACTGGGGATTGAACCCAGAGACATTTTGCTTCTGAGCTACACTCCCAGCCCTATTTTATTTTTTTTACTTTGAAACAGGGTCATTGTACTAAATGCATATGAAACTTCTTTGTAAATTATTGACTATAAAACAAATGTTAGTTGCTGTGGTGATGATGATTGGTAGGAAGTGGGGAAGCTTATGGCCCTCAGCTGTACTTCTTATGTTCAGGAACAGCAATTCTTTTGGGGGGATCATCACATCCCTGTATCACCAAGAACCTTTAGATCCATGAAAATGTGGTTTACTGGACTTCTAGTTCCACTAAAAGCAGACTTGGTGTTTGGACCAAGTCTGCTAAAGACAACTAGAAAAACTGGATTAAAAAATCTACTGGAAGGTATCAGAGAACAAACAAAAGAGTGAAAAGTTATCTGACCAGAAATTCGGGAAGTATTATTATATTCCTGTGGGTCTTTGCCAGGTAGGCGTGGTTGAGGGTTGAATTGACACTTTTGCCAGTCTTGTGGAACTAAGATAATAGCATAGAAATCTGAGGTCTATGAAGGAAGGAAACCTGATGAATGTGCTAGTTTGGGGTTGGTAAGTAAGGACTGCAACCTTAGAATAGAGGTGAAGAAGAAGTACTCAGGTCTTCATAGAAACTACAGTTTAAGTATACTCATTCCTGAAATTACATTTGTCTCCAATAAGATGTTTCCAGGTACCTGGCAGAAAAGAAAATTTTGTAAGTGATTTTGAAAATACAATGTCTAGTTCACAATAAAAACAACCAGACATACAAGGAGATGGGAAAACATGAACTAAAATTAATAGAATCAACAAATAGAAATAGGCCCACAGGGCTTGCAGATATTGATGGTATCAAACACACCTTTTGAATCCTCCAAGTGTTGAAGTTGTCATACCAAATCTCTAATATGACTGTACTTACAATATCAAAGATACAGGATAAAATTGGAAATTTCATCAAAAAGTGGAGGCATTAAAAATAACTAAATTGGAATTGTAAATCCTGAGGAGAAAATAGTACCTGAAATTAATACCTAATTAGACACAGCTGAAGATAGAATTCATGGACAGGAAAATTAGTAAGAAAAATAAATCTTTAAAAGGCAAAATGGAAAGTACAGTGAAAAAGGAGAAGACATAAAGTAAACAAGGAGACCCTCTAACATGTGTTATTGAATCCTAAAAGAAGAGTAGATAATAAGCAGATTTCAGAGATAAGGGATGAAATTTTATAATCCTGATAAAAGTAATCGGGCAGATTGAAGAAATCTTAAAAAACCCAACTCTGATACACGTTTGTTTTGAAATCATATTGCACTAAAAAGAAAAAAAAATCAAAGAACAGTCAAGGGGGAGAATATTACTTTCCAAGGAGTAACAGGTTGATAGCTGACTTCCCAATGAAGAATTTCTTCAAGTAATAAAGGAAAATTAGCGCTAACCTAGGATTTTGCATCCACTGAAAATATTCTTCAAAACTAAAGCTGAGTTAAAGATATCTCTAGACAAAGAAACAGAGAACTTGTCACAGAAAACCTACATAAAAAGAAACATTAGAGAATTTTCTTTAGGCAGAATGAAAATGATCTAAAGTTAGAGAATGTTAAGAATACAGGAAAGAATGAAAAGCAGGAGGAAGGGTAAATATATTTGTGAAACTAAAGAGATGTTGACTGTATCCAACAATGACTTGTCTTTAAACATACATATATTTATAACATACAACATTGAAATATAAAAAAATTAAAAATCATATTAAAATGTTCAACAACAATGGTAAGTCAAGAAGGGTATAAATGCATATGGAATGTCCTAGAATCCTTGCATCTCAAGTCTGGGAAGAAGGCAAATGTAATAATAAATAGTCTATCAGGCTGTGATGAGTCAAGGACACATATTCTAATCTCTAGGATAGCACCAAAAGAAGATTAAAAAATATATAATTTTTAATCCAATTAGGGGAGAGAGTAGAAATAATAAAAAGTCAACATTGTATTAATAGTGCTAGCCAATGCAATAAAAATAAATAAGAAATAAATGGTATAAAGTTTGGAAACAGTTAATAAATGCATTTGAGAAAGCTATTAGATATAATAGAAGTATACAAAATAAATGGGATTTCAATATAATAGCAACAATTTAAAAATATTTTTTAAAATTTAAAAATGTTTTTAATAGCACACTAAAAATAAAATATTTAAGAAAAATCTCTTAAAAGATGTGTAATGCCTCTACATAGTAAGATAAAAAACATATTATTTAGAAAATGTGAAGAACTGAATAAGTAGAGGGATAGACCACGTTTATAAATTGCAGGAATCAATAATGTACAAATGTTAGCCCTCCCAAAAAGATCTATAGATTCAATGCAATCTAGTCAAAATTTCTACAAATTCCAAATAAGTCATTTTAATATTTATATAGGAATGCTGGTATTATCACAAGATAAACCAATGGACTGAGTAAGAGACAAGAGACAGACCTGTGCACACACGGGAAGATGGTTTATGGAAAGGTGGCGCTGCTGAGCAGTAGGAAAACGATGGTCTTTCATACAGCATCACTTGGATACACATGGGAGGGGGGATTAGATTTAACACTGACCCCACCTCACATCACATACAAAAATTAAATTAAGGTGGATTGCCTATGTAAGTGTGAAAGGCAAAACAATACTTCTAAAAGATAATGGAAGCCAAGTGTGGTGATGCATACCTGTAATCCCAATACTTGGGAGGCTGAGACACAAGGATGGCAAGTTTGAAGCCAGCCTCAGCAACTTAGTGCTTAGTGAGACCCTGTTTCAACAACAACAACAAAAAAAGGGCTGGGATGTAGCTCAGAGATAGGACACCCCTGAGTTTAATTTCCCGTACCAAAAAAAAAAAAAAAGATAATGTATGAGAGTACTTTTATGACCATGAGGTGGGGAAAGATTTCTTATATGTAAACTCAAAAAACACTAATTACAAGGGAAAATTTTAGAACATTGAGGTACAGTGAAATTAAGAATTTTTGTTAATAAAAAAGCAGTATTAAGCCGGGCGTGGTGGTGCACCCTTGTAATCCCAGTACTTTGGGAGGCGGAGACCAGAGGATCTGGGTTCGCGGCCAGCCTCAGCTCTCTCTCTCTCTCTCTCTCTCCCTGTCTCTCTCTCTCTCTCCCTGTCTCTCTCTCTCTACTTAGTGAGGCCCTCCGCAACTTCGTGAGACCCGGTTTCAAAATAAAGTATAAAAAAATAGGGCCGGGGGTGTAGCACGGAGGTAGAACGCCCCTGGGTTCAATAAAAAAAAGCAGTATTAAATATAAAAAGGCAAACCACACAAAGAAGATATTTGCAATAAGCATATCTGACTAAGTGTTTGTATCCAGAATATATAAAGAACACTTACAAATGATTAAGAATGAAACAGGTAATCCATAGAAAAATCCCCTCACAAAAGATATTCAGATGGCCAACAATCATATGAGCAGATATATACAACCTCAGGAAAATATGAATTATTTATTTATTTATTTTGTGGTACTGGGAATAGAACCCAGGGACATTCTGCCTCCGAGCTATGCCCCCAGCCCTATTTTACTCTTTATTTTGAAACAGGGTCTCACTAAGTTGTGGAGGGCCTCACTAAGTAGCTGAGGCTGGCCGTGAACCTGTGATCCTCCTGTCTCAGCCTCCCAAGCACTGGGATTACAAGCGTGCGCCACCACGCCCGGCTGGAAAATGTGAATTATAACTATAAGAGGTACCTAAAGAGATAAACCGAAAGTGTTAGAATTATAAAGGCAGACTGTTAACATGTGACAGTGAAAATTCTTATAAGACAGTTGATAGGAGGTTAAATTGGTATTCTCTAGAAAATAATTGGGCATTATTTACTACATATACATACCCTATGCTTCAAACATGATGTTCCTGAGTACGTACTCAATAGAAAAGAGAAGCATGTGCACCAAAAGATATGTACAAGAGTGTTTATAAGAGCATTGTTCGTTGTCCTAAACTGAAACCTCAAATGCCCATCAGCAGTAGAATGGCTAAGTAAATTTTTGTGTTTTTGTTGTTGTTGTTTGTTTTGTTTTGTTGGCGGTACCGGGGATTGAACCCAGGGGCTACACCCCCAGCCCTATTTTTTATTCTTCATTTTGAAACAGGGTCTCACTAAGTTGTGGAGGGCCTCACTAAGTAGCTGAGGCTGGCTGTGAACCTGTGATCCTCCTGTCTCAGCCTCCCAAGTACTGGGATTACAAGCATGCGCCACCACGCCCAGCTTAAATTTTTGAATATTCATATAAATATGTTTAATAATGTATGAACAAACTTTGCTCCTCGTGTATCTTACAAAGATACTGTTGACCCAAAGAATTCTGACTCATAAAGCAAACATGCTGAATGATTCCATTGGTTTTTAGCTAAGGAGCAGATAAACACTTTGACTTTTATGGTAACCACTTCTTTATGGACACAAGTTTAGGTGGTAAAACTGTTTATCTCTGGAGGGGCAAGAGAGTGGTAATAGTTGAAAAGGTTCTCAGAGGACCTGCGGGATACCGGCAACTGTGGGACTTGAGAGGCCACCTGGTGGAGTGAAATGACAGTCACTTTTTCCATTCACTACCTGGACAGGCCTCAGGGAATTACTTGAGCCCCTCTGGGCTAGGATAGGGTGTCCTAAGGGCTGCAGCCTGAGAAGCAAGGGCGATCTATGAGGCAGGGATCCAGGGGTGACGCTGAAACCCAAGATGACAAAGGTCCAAAGAGATGGCTAAAGGATCTGAGGCGAGTGAGGAACCCAGGTCACAGCAATATGCTACATTGTGGTGAGAGTGGCTAAGAGCTGACACCCAGTGGACGTGAATCTGAGAAGAGTGAAGTAATGACTTAATGCAAGTGTGGCCGTGGACCGAAGGAGGAGCAGCCTGTGAGAGTTCATTGGTGGGTGAGTTCATTATGCCGCGCTAGTCTAGCAAGCCCAGGAAGGGCCTTGGCTTTCAAAACCATCCTCTTCATATGCGAAAGACCCTTCCTTCCTTCCTTCCTTCCTTCCTTCCTTCCTTCCTTCCTTCCTTCCTTCCTTCTTCCCATCCCCTCCCCCATTCATCTATCTACTCATACTGTATTTGCTGAATTCCTGCCACATATGTAGAATATGGTTTTGACTTTTCAGTATAGAGCAAATATTTGCTGATCAGACCCTGCTCTACACACCAGATAGTCCTGGTCCCTGCCTTTATGGAGTGAATTTTCTGGTGGTGAGACCCTCTGTCTACTTGCTTTGGTGAGATGAGGTCAGTGTATCTCACCCTTCTACTTGCTCCTTCTTTCTTTGAGTAGCAAATGGGTTAATAGGACGTGGAGATACTCAATACTTCAGCTCCCAAAGTACTGATAGCTGTTTTTTGCTTCTCCTCCCTAAGATCATTGGGGGTTTATTCTAGAACCCAAATGGCTCATCTTTGTTAGGAAGAAATGCCCAAGAATTTCGTTACTCCTCAAGTCTGAAAAAAAATCTGCTAACATCATGTTCTTTGATTAACCCTAATAATTTATCAAAATAAGATACTTTCTATGACAATGACCATAATTTGATATGAATTTAGATAATGGGGGGGGGGTAAACTCAGGAGTGTTCTGCCTCTAAGCTTCATCCCCAGCCCTATTTTTTATTTTATTTTGAGGCAGGATCTCACTAAGTTGCTGAAGCTGGCCTTGAACTTTTGATCCTCCTGCCTCAGCATCCCAAATCACTGGAATTACAGGTGTGCACCCCTGCACCAAGCTATATAAATTTAGATAACATAATAAAGTATTCAATTTCCTCATTCCTTGCTTATATAATCTTTTCTTGCTTTATTTCTTCTCTCTTCCTATCTTAAATGACATTTACTTTTCTGAATGATTCCCATAGCACATTAATTTGAACATCTCTAAAAGATTCTTGGAGAACTGTAAATATAATTTTAATCAGCCTTGCTTCTTAAGCACTTACATTTTTCTTTTTAGATTTGAGTAAAAAAAATAGCTCTCTTCTTACTTCTGCAAAAAATACCTTACAAACACTATCCATTGAGAGGTTTTTATTTATACAACACTCACGTGTAACATTGGTTACAGAAGTCTAAGTTCTTGTACAATGCTTGTCTGATATCACTCTACTTCAGTCCCCCAAACCCCCTTTGCATGGTCAGCTCCCTGGAAAGCACACACGAGGGCTGTACCAACTTAGTTAAGATTTTTTTTGCTCCAGAATTACTGTTATGACTAGGTCTTTGTCTTCTAGAAGGAGAAAAATGAAACTAGGAGTGGTGGTACGTGGCTGAAACCCCAGTACTTGGGAGGCTGAGACAGGAGGATCGCAGGCTGAAGGCCAGCCTCAGCAACTTAGCAAGATCCTGTTTCAATATGAAAAGGGCTGGGGGTGTATCCGGAAAGTAGAACACTCCTGGGTTCAGTCCCCAGTCTCATGCACTTGCTTCTTGAGATGAGATACTCCTCTTTGTTCATAGATGGTTTCTCAGCATGTAATGTGATTGTCTGACCCCCTGCCAGGCTTCAGTAAATACTCGTGGAACCAATGAATGAAGAAATGAATGGAAAAAGGCAGGTGGCATGAGTGAGTGTGATGGGCCAGACCCTCCCCCAAAGTTTCCCTTTGATTCCTTTCTCCATTGTTCTTCCCAGCGGGCGACTGGACAGGGAGTTCAATCTAGAATCACTGTTTTACCATATCTCTATTTTTCCTAAAAGTCACACCATATTCTTCTCATCATACATTTCTTTCTATAGGAATGGATTTCTTGTCTGAACCATTTAATTAAATCTTGGTTTTCCTCCTCCTTCTTTGGTTGTTCCTTCTCAGACTCTCTTCCATCTTTCCACTCCAACTTGTCAATAGTGGAGTGCCTCAGGGCTCTGTCTTTGGCCTTTCCCTTCTCTTCCCTTCCCTCTCTTTCTTTTCCCTCCTTTTCTACTCACTTCCTTCAAAACCAAAATCCTGATCTTTGCTCTTAAACCTTCATCACCTGTAACCTTCTCCCCCTTAATTGATGACAACTCCATATTTTCAGGTATCAGATTCAAAACTTTGTAGTCCTTTCTCTCCCACCCAATATCCAATCTGTCTCAGGAAATCCCAGTAGCTCTACCTTCAGATCCTGTCTGGAATGGAGCCCTTCTTCCCACCTGCACAGCTACCCGCCTGATGTGCTGTGCCGTCCGGTGTCCTTGGGTCACTGCCCCCCCGCCCCGCCCGTGTCTCCCTGCGTCTCCCTTTGCCGCTTCAGGCCATTCACAAGCGCAAAAGACAGTGCTGGGTTACACACACACACACACACACGTCAGATCACGGCTCCGCCTGTTCAGATGCTGCAGTTGCTTTTCATGTCATGCAGCGTCTTATGGTTTCCTGCAACACTCTGCAGGATCTGGTCCTTTGGGTGTCTCTGATCTCATCCCTCCTCCTCCTCCCCTGCTCAGCACCACCAACACTGGCTGTCTTATTGTTCCTCTGGAACACTCTTCTGCCAGACAGCCACGTGGCTAACTCCCTTTCCTCCTTCAAATTTCAACTTTGATTCACTTTTTTTTTTTTTTTTTTTTTTGCACGGGGGATTGAACCCAGCGGCATTCTACCTCTGAACTACACCCCCAGCCCTTTCTATTTTGAAACGGTATTGCTAGATTGCTGAGGGTCTTTCTAAGTTGCCGAGGCTGGCCTCGAACCTGCGATCCTCCTGTCTCAGCCCCCCAAGTACTGGGATTACAAGTGTGTGCCACCTTGCCAGGCTGGTTTCACCATCTTGATGCCATCTGCCCTTATGCCCTGATTGCACTGCAGCCTGCACTGCCTACTCTATGCTCTTCCTTCACCCTCCCTGTCCTCTTTGCTCTGCTCCTACTTTTCCTTTTTTTTTAAAAAAAAATATACCTGATTTCTTTTTTTTTTTTTTTTTTGGTCTCTGCCTCCCAAAGTACTGGGATTACAAGCATGCGCCACCACACCCGGCTGATTTCTTATTCTGTATGTTCTTGATCTCCTTCTGTTAGACTGTAAACCCCCCAATGGCAGGAATCTGTTATCCCCTAATGTATTCTGATTACCTAGTAGAACACCAGGTGCTCAGTTAATATTTGTTGAATGAATGAAGGACTAGGAGGCAGTGTAGTTTATAGCAAGCCACATATCTTTTCTGCCTTTCAGTTTTCTTATCTGTAGAGATAATAGTAATAAAAAGCTAGGTTGTTAGAAAGATTAAAGGAGTCAATTGATATAAATTTCCTGACATAAAACAAGTACTCAGTATTATATTTTTAACCACCAAAGCAAGCAATGTTAGAGCAAATGTTATGAACATAGAAAGATATCACGTTTTTCACAATAAGATTCTAGTAGGTAAGAAGGACAGTGGCATTCTTATATTCTCTTAAAGCCCTATATTCTGTCCATACTTTATTAAAGTTCTATTATCATGATACAATGTATTGGTTTAACCTTTTCATCATAAAATTAAAAACACAGACAAATGAATGGATGATTATAAGGAAAGCGCCCTGGTGTTGAGACTCCCCGAGTTGAGATGTGGAACTTTGCCAGTCACCCCAGAAGCCCCTCCGTGTGTGCCATCCTGCTCTTCCTCCCTCCAAAGGTCCTTGCCATCCTGACTTTCAAGGTGACCAATTCCTTATATTTCTTTTCGGTTTTATTTTGCAAGAGTGCATCCTTGGATTCTAATTTTGTCTTTTCTATTTTAAAATAAATGGTATATCTTTTAAGTATCTTTCATCTCTAGGTTCTCCACCCATCTCCTTTCTTTTCTTTACAAATTACCCATTGAAGAACTCCACTGGATCCATAAGGTCCCCCTTGCTTTGGGTTTTGCTGGCTGGGTGCTTATGGTGCCATCCATCATGTTCCCCTGCCCCTGGATTTCCTGCAAATTGGCTGCTGAATCCAGAAATGTGTTTAGGCTTGGGATCTGTTCCTTCAGCAAGATAGTAAGTGGTTGTATATTCTTTCATGATTTTCTGTTTTCATGATGTTAGTACCTGCTGTTGCACCATGTCTAATTTCATTAATATACTGGAGATTGAAAAAATGATAATATTGTAGTTTTGTGATGTTATTTTTATCTATGAAATGGGACAAGACTATCAAGAGATGCCTCTCTCATCTACCGCTTGGTTACAGAGTGGTACAGCTTATAGGATCAGCAGTCTAAAAGCTGTTCAAGATCATGAATTGGTTTCCTGTGATTCTCTGAAGAGGACCAATTAGTTTTAAGTTATCATTTATAATTTTGATTTAAGGATATTTGAAGGCCATCTACTCACTGCGTTTTTAATCCTTATGAAAACTCAAATTATCCTACCTCTGGCCAGTGGAGCCTCTTCAAGTTGGTTCTTTTGCCCTTTTAACTTGACTCTTGTATTCTGTGATAGCCATCTGGCCATGTGGCCACCTGCTATGACAAGACAGTCTATGCTCTCGTAGCTTACCTAGCCCAGACCCGGCATCGGTTTCTCTGAGAAGCCTTAGTTCTCTAAGTGGAGGTAGTAGCGCAAGGACACATTGTGGTGACTAGAGGTGCTCACTGCTATTGAGGTGATCCTTGCTTCTAGGCCTTTCCTGTGGATAAACTATTTCATGAGCTTAGGCAAACATTTCCAATTCAAAATCACAGCTTCAAGATTTGTACTTCTATATTACGTATTTTTCTTTCTTCCACACTGAGAATCCTACTTTTCAAAGACATAAATACTAGAATTACAATGTCCCATTAAATTACTCATTTACTTTATCCCACATTACATACAGAACAGTGTCAGAATAGTGATACTAATTAATGCCACCAGCCCCCACTATAAAAACAAAAAAAATTAATTAGGATTTATTTATTTATTTATGTATTGCGGTACTGGGGATTGAACCCAGGTGTGCTCTACCACTGAGCACATCCCCAGCCCTTTTAATTTTTTAAAGTTTGAGACAGAATCTCACTAAGTTGCCCAGGCTGGCTTTGAACCTGTGATCCTCCTGCCTCAGCCTCCTGAATAGCTGGGATTACAGGTGTGTGCCACTGTGCCCAGCTGTTAAAACACTTTTACAAATGCTTTTCCTCCCTTACTTATGGTTATAACTACACTGCCACAGCATATTGTTGTTGTATGCTCTCTCCCTTTCCACTCTTATTGTCTCAGTTCTCAAATATGTACATACTTAATACTCATCCTTAGAGCCTTGTTCTATGTTTAGTGGTTTTGTTGTCTAAATTTGATTTTCTACTAGACATAGAAAGAGCTGTGGGAATAATATTGCCTGAGTTCTTATATGTTGATAACAGTCTGTTACACTGTTATACTTTATATCTAGATTTTTAAATTATATATTTCCTGGTTTTGTTTATTTTGTCAAGAACTTTTATTGTTTGTATGTTGGATCTTCTTTGTCTCCCTTAAATATTTGTCATTTCCTTTTAAATCCTTTTTTTAAACCTCTTTCTTCATTTCTTTCTGACCCCAAAAATTTCCTCCACACAATTATTTCCTGGGTTTATTAATTCCTGCATTCATTCTAATTAGAAGAAATATAATATGTATTATATTTTATTTATTATTATATAATATAATATATATATATTATATATATCTAAAGATATATACCTCATATATTTCTTGTTTTCATTTCTTCAGTGACTTTTTCTTTTATTTTTAATCATTTCCTGAGTTCTGTCACTTCATTTAAGAGTTCTTTAAATTATAGTTTATTTGTTTGTGTCATTTTCTTTTCTTTTTTTTCCTTCAGTGCTGGGCATGGAACCCAGGGCTTTGCGCATGCTAGGCAAGTGCTCTACCACTAAGCTATATCCCCAGCCATTTTGCCATTTTCTTAATGTCTTTTTGTTTCTTTTGAAATAGTAGGTTACAGATTTTATTGGTTTTGTATGTAAACTTTCATTGTAGGGAAGCTCTTTGCTCTTTTTTCTTGTAATAACTGTGTATGAAATTTGACAAACTTTCTGTTGCTCATTTTTATGTGGTATTAGTTTTCTCACATTTTTAGATGGGACCATGGTTCCTTCAAATATCACTAAAATATATGGTAGTTTCCCTCATGAGATTTCCTGGCACCCCCCACCATGAAAAATAAGGATGATATAAAGTAAAATCACAGTAGTAAATGTTGTATTATGTTATACTAGCATAGAATGATTCAGGTAAAATAATAAGTTCACATGAAAATGAATAATAACAAAGATAAAATGATATTAGGGTCACAGGAGATTTGGTTAATGCATAGCTATTTCATAGTAAAATAAAGCTAGATTATATTTATGGAGTTATTTAAACATAGGGTTTAATGTAATGTCTCATGACAGCCTCTCCTGACCTCTCAACACATATTTTCTTCTGCTTGCCTGGAACCACACAGCTGCTAGTCAGAGAAAGAGTAAAATGGTCTTGGGAACCACATATCCTTCTGAGTCTGTTCAGTGAGTCCACATTTGGTCTCATGTGTCACAGTTTCGAAGGAACAATTTTAACGACTTGATGTAGACTTTTTCAAGCCAGGAACAGTTGATAGCAAGTTCTAGTTCAGATTATAAAGAATGGTAAGCATTCACTCTTTATATTATCCCTCCAGATTTATACTGTTGTACACTGTTGATCACCTACTCTGCGCTAAGGTGCATGTGCTGTGTGCAAGAGATTCAGTGGGGACCGGGGGGACTTGTGGACTCCCGGAGGTGACCTGTTTCCCAGATACGCTCAGGGTGCCACTCTTGACATCATGACTACGCAGAGTCACTCCTGCAGATAAACTTTTGTAACGCAAAAATGTTTTTAGAATCACATCAACTTCTCAAAAATTAAGTCTCATATATTCCCCCCAAAGACATGCAAATACTTGAAACGATTCTAGTTCTCAAGGCTAAGACAGGTGGTTAGCCTGGAGTTGTGGCTTATCACCATTAACTATAGCACGTATACTTTCCCTATGTAATTTCCTATGTAATATTAAGTGAATGCCAACTCATAGTGGAGCTTGGTTTTTTGGGGGGCAGTACTAAGGATTGAACCCAGGGCGTTCTACCTCCGAGCTACACCCCCAGCCCTATTTTTTATTCTTTATTTTTGAAACAGGGTCTCCCTAAGGTGTGAAGGGCCTCACTAAATAGCTGAGGCTGGCTGCAAACCTGCGATCCTCCTGTCTCAGCCTCCTAAGTACTGGGATTACAAGCGTGCGCCATCATGCCCAGCTTGGAGCTTGCTTTTAATGACATAAAAATCAAAACAGCCAGGCTTATTTCAGATTAAGTTGCTGCAAGCAAATATTTGTGTATTTTAAATGCACTTGCTATTTAAATAAATTTTATACATCTTTGTAAATTATAGTCTTTTATATAATGCAAACAAGCACTTGCTAATTTAACTTTTTTTGTAAATCGAGAATTCTGTATATTAGGTTTGAAATTCAGTACATGGATAGTGGCTAAACAGATTATATTTCATCATCTGAGTATAAACACTTATACTACTTATAAAACAGCAGTTCTGTGTTGTTGTTCTTGTTGTTTTTTCTCTCTTTTTCTATCTCCCTTTCTCACTAGATTAGAAATCTTTTGAATGCAAAGACTGTCTTTTATATCTCTGTATTACCATTGGATTCTTTTTTTTTGGGGGGCTACCGGGGATTGAACCCAGGAGCATTCTACCTCCGCACTACACCCCCAGCCCTATTTTTTATACTTTATTTTGAAACCGGTCTCACGAAGTTGCGGAGGGCCTCACAAAGTAGAGAGAGAGAGAGACAGACAGACAGAGAGAGAGAGAGCTGAGGCTGGCCGCGAACCGAGATCCTCCGGTCTCCGCCTCCCAAAGTACTGGGATTACAAGCGTGCGCCACCACGCCCGGCTTACCATTGGATTCTTACCAAGTATTGACAACAATGGTGATGTGGGTGAAATACGGAAGTCCTCCCAGGTTTTTTCTGTTTCAGGATCATACTTAAATGTGATTGGACATATTCATTCAGTAAGTTAGTCATGTGCTAAGATCTGGGAAGACTAAAAAGCCAATAATAATATGGACCCCTGAGAGGTCCATAATCTCATTAGAAAGATAAAAATGCAAACATAAAATGTTAATAAAAAAAGCCACATTATCATTTTGGTGTTAATTAAAATGTATATGTTAGTGCCAGGCGTGGTGGCACACGCTTGTAATCCTAGTACTTTGGCAGGCGGAGACCGGAGGATCCAGGTTCGCAGCCAGCCTCAGCTCTCTCTCTCTCTCTCTCTCTCTCTCTCTCTCTCTCTCTCTCTCTTTCTACCTAGTGAGGCCCTCTGCAACTTCGTGAGACCCGGTTTCAAAATAAAGCATAAAAAAATAGGGCCAGGGGTGTAAGCGCAGAGGTAGAACGCCCCTGGGTTCAATCCCCGGTACCACAAAAACAACAACAAAAAAGTATATGTTAAATCGAAGTCTTCATAAAAATACTTCAGTTTTATTTATAAAATTTATTATTTTCCATTGAACAAATATCAATTGTTTTTTAAATGCCTGTCTTCCCCCCACCCCTTTTCCTTTTCATGTATTTGGCAACCTCTAGTAAGAAAAGAATTATTACAGCTATTTTAATTATATGACATATTTCTTACATTAATATAATTTTCTGATCATATGTCTTGCCTAGGAAAGAGAGTCTATTCACAGACAGCATGAGACAGCCCGGCAGGCGCTCATGGGAAAGACCCCCCCTGGTCACACACTCCTATTTCAAAGGTAGCAATTTATCATATTTATTGATACCTGAACAATCTTAGATTTATTTGCTAGTGTCCAAATATACTAAATGAATCTTAAATCATCACTGTAAACAGAGACCTGTGTACTAACTGGACTCTGCGATTTAGTAGTAAACCTGGTTCTGGAAGTTATATTTCCTTATCATGTGTATATTGTTTTGAAAGGTACAGTGTGTTCATAGCTACTAGAAACTGGTGATTTTTTTAGACTTCAGGCAATGGTGTTTCTAGTGATGTTTGAATATAAGTATCAGCCTTCACCAAGGCTGTTCCTGAATGAAAGTTAATTATATCCTGTTGAGTTCTCTGTCCTTGTCTATCATGACTCTCAAAACTATAGTAATTATTTGTGGGGTCATTTGTTGAATGTCTCCTTTCCATATTAGACTGTAAATTCCATGGAGATAAGGACCATTATATCTGTATTAATCCATGAATTCTTAGTCCTTACATGAAATGCTTTACTTAGTGATCCCCAAATAATAAGGGTTTCATAGATATTAGTGGCTATAATAATTTTTGTTCTATTAATTACTACATACAAAGAGGTACTTGTAGGCTTTAAGTTTTACTCAAAATGAATAGCCAGGTCATAGGATGGTTATATAACGTTTGCATGTTATTTTCTCTTAATGTCATGGGTCTCAGTGTTCTCAATTCTCCTTCTCTGTGTGACCTTTTACAATATTTGAATAATGAAATGGAGAAGTCCCTGTTTTTAGAAAATTGCTAAGAGCACTGACTAAATTCTAGCCTTTACAGAAGTCTATTAGTGAAGTTAAGAATGCAATGACTCAAGGAGGCAGAATTTAAAAAGCAATTAACAAATTAAGTTTCAATTTCAGTTCTTTTTATTGTCTGTAATATTATTTGTTGAGAATCTTTAATCAATATAAATAAAATTAAGTTGTCTGTTTGCTGCCATATTAAAAAAAAGTGTAATTAACTTTCTCCATGTTGGTAGGTTATCTTTTGATAGTCTGATTCAAAATACAGGCCGCATAGTACATGCAGTGTTCTACTGGGGTGTTGGGAGGGTAGGGGCTGGGAGATGATGTTCCTCAGGGTGGCTGAACCTGGGACCTGTGTGACCACTGACCAGCAGTGTATCGTGCCTCTTTAAAACACTGTGGGCAGAAAAACTAAGCTTCAAATGGATCATTGCCTGGGCAGATAGATGCTTTGGATTTGCATGCATTTATATGCAATGGGGCTGCTTTGTGCATAGTGACTCCCACAAGTCTGAGGGGAATTTCAGTTTATTCACTGAAAATGGTTAACCATTCTTTTTCTTTACAGTCACTGAGGGAGCAGGCACACGTATTCTCTTTATATGAATAGATGAAAAACTGTTTTATACTAGACTTTAGTTCAGAGTAAAATATTAGAAATTTTAAAAAGAGTTCACTTGGGTACCATTTCGAAGCATTTGATTATAAACAAAACTGGAAAATATCTATTTCAATTTTTATAGCAGTTGGTATATATTGCTGGACCTTTCATAACAAATGGACTAGGGTTTCCAGTGGAATACATGCAAATCAGAAGGAAGATAATTTGCCTATATGAATGGTATAATTGATAAATCATGTTCACAATAATACAAATGTGCTTAATCTTTAAATTAGGATGTAAAGCCTGGCGTAGTGGCACACTCCTGTAATCCCAGTACTTGGGAGGCTGAGAGCCGAGGATCGCAGGTCCATGGCCAGCCTCAGCAACTTAGCAAGGCCCTCAGCAATTTAGTGAGACCCTGTTTCAAAATAAAAAATAAAATAGGGCTGGGGGAATAGCTCATGGGTAGAATGCCCCTGGGTTCAATCCCCAGCACCAGAAAAAAAAAAAAAAGGATGTAATGATGCCAGTGTCTAAGACTGGCTCTGAAATGAGTGTTTCTAAGCGGACACATTATATTTTTCCAAATAGACTTTATTGACATTTGCATTTATGTGTGTCACAATGGTCAGTATTTAGGTATTATTATATGCGTGTATGTTTGCTATCACTATAAAATCCTTTGGATTAAAAAAAAACTCCAATTTTAGGGGTCCAGTGCCAGCACCTTCAATCACCGGTCTACAGTATTTTACAACTGCAGAGGATCTACAGAAATGTTTGGAATTTGGTGAAGATTATTCCAAACCTCCCTTTGGAGCATATGCTGAAAAGAGGTGAGCTAAATTTTGTTGGATAGAATTGGTCATTTTCTGCTGGTTAATTAAAATCATGGTATTTATCCCTGAGCTTCAAAGAAATCCTAAAACTGAGAAGCAGTGCCCTGCTTTCTACTATGGAATATTTAGAAGGGAGTAGATCCTGCAATCTGGGTTCACATGATTGGAAGCTTCTGTCTGGGACTTTGAATCTTGAGGGAGGGACACAAGGAGTCAGGCAGTTAGAGATATTCAAGTCTCCATTAGCAGAAGAGCCAAGAATCCATAGGAATGGCCCAAGCATTCACTATGCAGTACAAGCAATGCCGTCCCACCAATCTCTTCCTGTACTGCCACTCCACTCTGTTCTTGACTCCTAGCGTACCTTGGTTCCTGTCCGGTTCATAAGGCTGGTTCTCATGTTTCTTTTTCTTTTCTTTTTTTTTTTTGCGGTACCAGGGATTGAACGCAGGGGCGTTCTACCTCCGCGCTACACCCCCGGCCCTATTTTTTTTATGCTTTATTTTTGAAACTGGGTCTCACGAAGTTGCTGAGGGCTCACTAGGTAGAGAGAGAGAGAGAGAGGACAGAGGGGAGAGAGAGAGAGAGAGAGAGAGAGAGAGAGAGAGAGATTGCGCGCACACGCGCGCGCATGCGCGGCTGAGGTTGGCCGAGAACCCGGATCCTCCGGTCTCTGCCTCCCAAAGTACTGGGATTACAAGCGTGTGCCACCACGCCCGGCTGGTTCTCATGTTTCTATTAATTCTATGCTTCACTCAGTAGCCTCCCAATAATTTCCTCTTTAATATTCAAATTAGCCAGAGCTGATGTCTATAATTTGCAGCCAACATCCCTGATTAATAAAGTGCTCTATTTCAAAAAGTTGACAAACTGACATCCAATATATAAAAGGCTATTCCAGGGTTCTAATGTTTAATATATCAAAGTGTGGTTCAAAAGCTATATGTAGTAGATTGATTAAAATGTTAATGAAAATGTTTGGGAGAAATGGAAGATACAGAGACAAATCTTCACACTTATAGACAGTTGATTTTTGACAAAGAGCCAAAATTATACACTGGAGAAAAGCCTTTTCAACAAATGGTGCTGGGAAAACTGGATATCCATATGTAGAAGAATGAAATTTAACCCCTATCTCTCACCTGGCCCAAAAGTCAACTCAAGATGCATCACAAACCTAGAAATTAGACCTGAAGCTTTGCAATTACAAGAAGAAAACATATGACCAACTCTCCAACATATAGGCACTGGTAGAAACTTTCTTAATAAGACCCCCAAAACTCAGGAAATAAAATGAAGAATCAATAAATGGGATGGCATTAAATTAAAAATCTGCACAGCAAAGGAAATAATCATGGGTCTGAAGAGAGAGCCTACAGAATGGGAGAAAATCTTTGCCAGCTACTCCTCTGAGAACTAATATCTAGAATATATAAAGAACTCAAAACTTAACACTAAACGAAATAACTCATTTAAAAATGGGCCATTGAACTGAATAGACACTTCTCAAAAGAAGAAATACAAATGGCCAACAAATATATGAAAAATGTTCAACATCATTAGCAGTCAGGGAAATGCAAGTCAAAACTACCCTGAGATTCCATCTAACTCCAATTAGAATGGCAGTTGTCAAAATACAAACAATAATCAATGCTGGCGAGGATGTGGGGAAATAGGAACTTTTACACGCTGTTGGTGGGATTGTAAATTAGTTCAACCACTATGGAAATCAGTATGGCAGTTTCTCAAAAGCCTAGGAATGGAACCACCATATGACTCAGCCATACTGCTCCTCTGCACCTTTCCAAAAGAATTAAAGTCAAAATACTTTAGTGATACATGCATATCCATGTTTATAGCAGCACAATTCACAACAGCCAAGTTATGGAACCAACCTAGGTGTTTGTCAGTAGATGAATGCATAAAGAAAATGTGGTGTATACACACAATAGAATTTTTTCTCAGCCATAAAAAGAACAAAATTAGGTCATTTGTAGGAAAATGGATGAAACTAGAGAATATTATGCTTTCTGAGATCAGCCAGTCTCAGAAAGTGAAGAGTTGTATGTTTTCTCTCATATATGGAAGCTAGAGAGAAAATAGGAAACATGAGGGACTTTAAATAAACGAGGAGAGAAACAAGTAGAATGGTGGACTAGGATTAGGGAAGGGATGTGGGGAGGGGCAAAAGGAGTATTGAGGAAGGAAACAGTTCAAATAATGCTATGTCCATATATGAAGGTATCACTACCAATCTCACTAACGTGTACAGGGAGTGGGGTGGGATGTGGAAGGAAACACACCAAATGCTGTGTGCATGTATCTTGTATCACTTTGAACCTCACTATGATGTATAATTACAATGCATTAGCCAGGCGTGGTGGCACATGCTTGTAATCCCAGTACTTGGGAGGCTGAGACAGGAGGATCGCAGGTTCGAGGACAACCTCAACAAGTAGTGAGACTCTCATCAACCTAGCGAGACCCTGTTTTCAAATAAAAAAATAGAATAGGGCTGGGGCTGTAGCTCAGAGGTAGAATGCCCCTGGGTTCAATCCCCAGTGCCACACAAAAAAATAATAATAATTACAATGCATTAATAAAAGTATTTTTAAAAGTTTTTGGAGATATAAGAAAAATACAGAATAAATTATTAATATATTTTGATTATATATACATATTTTAAATTTCTCTAGGTCCAAAACAAATTAAAATAGCAAAAATTATAAAATATAAAAAGGGTTAACATTCACTGTATAAAGAGTTCACACAAATTGATGAGAAAAACATTAAGGTTCAAAACAGAAAAATGAGCAGAAGTTATATGCAGTTTATAAAAGAGGTGGGGTTCAGGGCTAATTAATAAGTATAAGAAATAATACTTAATCTTGCTTATAATTAGCATGCAATTTCAAACAATATGCCACCTTTTGCCTGGTGAATTAACAAAACTTTTCTTCATTAGTTTCCCCCTACCCCTAAATAGGGCTGGGTGTGGTGGCGCATGCTTGTAATCCCAGTACTTGGGAGGTGGAGACCAGAGGATCCGGGTTCGTGGCCAGCCTCACTTACTTAGTGAAGCCCTCCACAACTTCGTGAGACCCGGTTTCAAAATAAAAGGATAAAAAATAGGGCCGGGGGTGTAGCTCGGAGGTAGAATGCCCCTGGGTTCCATTCCCTGTACCACAAAAAAAAAAAAAAAAAAAAGAGAAGAAACACACTGGTAGAGAGCCAAGATTTCATTGGAGGGATAACATTTCACAATCTTTTGGAAATTTATGTCAAATTCCTAAATATATATATATATATATATATATTTACTATTGGCCCATTATCCCACTTTTGGGAATTGATACTGTCCATCCATTCAGGATTTGTTATAACAAAATCCCATAGACCACATAGCTTATAAAAACAGAAACTTTTTTCTCCAGTTTCAGAGGCTGAGAGTCTAAGATCAAGGTACTAGAAGATTCAGGGTCTTGGGGGGGCTGTTTCGTGATCCATAGATGGCAACTTCTTGCTGGAAAGG
This sequence comes from Glis glis, assembly GCA_004027185.1. Lineage (NCBI taxonomy): Eukaryota > Metazoa > Chordata > Mammalia > Rodentia > Gliridae > Glis > Glis glis. The sequence continues at coordinate 75,610 of PVJS01002216.1, forward strand.
GGGAGGCAGCTCTCTAAGGTCTCCTTTGTAAGGGCACTAATCCCATCCCTGAGGGCTCCATCCTCATGACCCAACCATCTCCCAAACACTCTACCTTCTAGTACCTTCACCTTGGGGGAATGGAACAGGCAGGAAAAACAAACATGCAGACCATAGCAGATTCTAATAAAACAATTCCAAATGTGGAAAACCATTATATGCAAAGATATTTGTGACAGTAGAAAAACATGGACAGAACCTAAGTGTCCAAAAAATAAAGAAATAGTCAAATAAAAAGTATGCTGCATATAGTTGATGAACCATAATGCAGGCATTAAATAGCAGGTTTCTGAGCATAGTTAATAACATAAAATCGTTCCCCCCAAATATGCACAAGAGTTATAGAAAAATAAGAGCATAATATGTAACTGGTTTTCTACGTGTGATTTGTCCTTTTTCCTTCTAGTTTTCTGTATTTTCTAAATTGTCTAAAATGCATATGTTGCACTTTTATAATAAGACAACAAGCAAACTTTAAGGTAATGAAGACAATGGGTAGCGATAAGTCAACTCTACACTATTTTTTTTTTTTGTGGTACCGGGGATTGAACCCAGGGGCATTTTACCTCCGAGCTACACCCCCAGCCCTATTTTTTATTCTTTTCTTATTTTTGAAACAGGATCTCACTAAGTTGCAGAAGCCTCACTAAGTAGCTGAGGCTGGCCACGAACCCTTATCCTCCGGTCTCAGCCTCCCAAGTACTGGGATTACAAGCGTGTGCCACCATGCCCGGCTTAACTCTACACTATTGAACTAAAAAAATATGAATGTGCATGAGATATGAAAAGCACATTTACGAGGTCAGTAGCATTTGCTAGATGCCAGTTCCCATTCTAAGAATGTGAGCATGTCATCTCAATGCAGAGATGAATGTATAACAACAGCCCCAGAAGGGTCAATACTGTCCTCGTCCCCATGTTAAAAATGTGAGGACTGAGGTGCCGTTGAGTGGGGTTGAGGGACTTGCCCAAGCGCACGTAGCTAAGGAGTCTCGAAGCTGAGGCTGGAGACCATGCCAAGAGGCATCGGAGCCTTTGTGGGAAGCCACCTGGCTGTGTTGTCTGCACAGCTCACAAACTATCTGAAGAAATAAGACACATACGAGATTATCACCCCAGGACCTTTCCAGAAAGATCTGTGATGAAGGAAAAAGAAATTAGGTCTCTTTTTCGGTCTGATTTTCATTCTCTTCTACCAGAGGTTTCTTTTCTCTCTGTTTTTTTTTTTTCTCTCTCTCTCTCCCCAAACTACCTCTTATTTGCTAAATTCTCTCACCTCTCCACCAGAGGACTCACATTCTCTGTGGCATCTCAGAGGCACCCCATCAACTTTTAAAAACGTGGAGGCCCCATGCTCACCATTGCAGCTCCACGTCTGAGGGTTTTTCTGCATTTAGACCTGCTCTCTTTGACTCTTGCTGTTACCTGGAAATCCCCCTCTTGGTCTGTGCATGGGGGAGAGCGGGCTTTCTGGACCTCAGTATAATCTTTGACCAAGGTCCATCCAGCAACCAAAATCACCTATTAGTTAGACAGCTGCTGAGGTCCAGGATACAGTCTATAAAATCAGAGACCAGTCACCATTGGATCCTGAATCTTTGGCCTGAGAGACCCAGAAACATGGGTTTGGAAAAGACCCCGTGGCTCATCTCAGAGGAGATGCGCATCACCGAGGCCTGTGTTGACAAAGCTCCAGAAGCCTCCTACTTTCCCCACACTGCCGTTTTTTTTTCTTCCTTCCTCCCCCCCCCTTTTTTTGTACTGGGGATTGAACCCAGGGGCATTCCACCTCCCAGCCACAACCCCAGTCCATTTTTATGTTTTATTTTGAAACAGGGTCTCGCTAAGTTACTAAAAGTCTTGCTAAGTAGCTGAGGCTGGCCCCGAACCTGTGATCCTCCTGTCTCAGCTTCCCAAGTACTGGGATTGCAGGCATGCACCACCATGCCTGGCTTCACTTATTTCACCAACTGAATTATCCTACTCTCACCCCCAAACCTTCTCCTTAAAGGATCTACTCCTTGTCTTTGTTCCATCAGACTTTCTAGCAGCATCTTTCTAGCATTCCCGAAGAATGCCTTGTCCAATAGGCAACCCAGAAACATTCAGTTGCAGAAAGGAGACCTGGCCCCAGCTAGAACCTTCAGGCACAGTGCTCCCTCTGCTACGAACATGCTTCCTCCACTCCCCTCCGTTTCTAATGGCCACCCCACCTTCCCCCTTTGTCTAGCTAATTCATCCCTCAGGTCTTACATGTCATACTTCAAGGAGCTCTGTCCTGGCATCACTGATGTATGACCTTAGGGCACCCTGTGTTCCCCTTCGTATCACTTCTACAGTTTTCATGAGGCAGAGGCACGTGTGTGATTAGACAGGCCTGCAAGCTTATCAGTTGGACGAGGGCAGGTCTGGATCCCGCACTCACTGCTGGATCCCCTGAACGAATTCAGTACTGGCATTATGGATGACTGGAGGAGCCAGTGACGGAAAGGGGAAGAGCTTAAACAAACTTTGGGGTCCCTTGGTGGGAGGTTGGGGTGTATGGATCAGGGACAGGAGAGGAGCCTGTCCATCTTTCAGTCAGGCAGGATCAAAGCTGTCTCCTTACTGACTCAGGGACTGCTCATGCATGACATCAACATTTAATGAGGAAAATTCACTAAATAAGTCTCTTCCGCCCTCCTGCTGATGCCTGAGCATCTGTCGTGAGAGTCCTTTATTTCCTTAAGACGCCAGCCCTGGTTAAAAGGCAAAATCTCTCCAGAAAGTATCAACCACTTTCATGCGGTCAATTTCAGATCCTTTAATGACAACGCATTTTGTGGGGATGAGGATAGGAGTGAAGATTCCAAAGCTGTGAGATGCAAGGACGAGACACAGTTCAGCTGCCTTACGATGCTTCACAGATGGGCTCCTCTGGTAGTTGCTTCCTGAAAGAGAACCAGGAAACTGGCAGTAGGCTGTGCATTGGCCCTTAAACAGGGGTTTTAGATACCAGATCATACCCCAACCTCATCCTAAACAGGGGAACAAAATTGCAGTCCCAAGAAACTAGCGTTGGCGATGCCCAAAGTAGGGTCCAGATCAGGCCACCTAAGACTTCATTCACTCTCTCCTGGAAGTAGCAGGAGCTCCCATATATAAATTGCACTTGATTCTGAAGTCCTAGGGGTTAGGATGTGTGCCTTATTTTGTTTCATAGTCTAGCACCTCTTGCAGTGCCTTGCTCTCGGGGTGCTCAGTTACGGTTTGTATAATGGAGGAGGCATTGACGCCAATGTGTGCAGTACTTAGCGTACTTCTAGCTATGTCAGCTGCTGTGTGGCACTTGCTGATGATACATCATTCAGAACACGCTCAACAGAGACACACTTGTAAACTTACTGACATGGCTTGACATAGGTACTCCAATGAAGTCATGGGTACAGGTCACGTGGCCATTAGTGGTTTTGCATTTTAAAAAGATTGTTTGTTTGTTTGCTTGCTTGCTTGCTTGTTTGCTTGTTTTGACTGTTGGTGGGACTGCAAATCAGTGCAGCCATTTTGGAGATCAGTGTGGAGGGTCCTCAGAAGAATGGGAATGAACCCACCACATGACCCAGCTGTATCACTCCTGGGTATTTACCCAAAATAATTGAAACCAGACTACCATAGTAACGCATGCCTATCTATGTTTATAGCAGCACAATTCATAATTGCCAAACTATAAAACCAGCCGAGATGTCTATCAACAGATGAAATAGATTACAAAATTATGAGATACACATACAATGGAATTCTACTCAGCCATAAAGAAGAACAAAATTATTTCATTTGCAGGGAAATGGATAAAATGGAGTATATTATGCTGGGTGAGATTAGTCAGTCACAAAAAGTGAAAGGTTGGATGGTTTCCCTCATATGTGGAAGCTAGGGAGAAATTGGGACACAGGAGGGACTCCAGACAATGGAGGAGAAACCTTCGTGGTGTGAGGGAGGGGACCTAACAGAGGGAGGTGGGAGGGGAGAGAGACTCTCCATGAGGGAAACACTTCAAAGGATATAATGTACGTACACAAATTTATCAATGCCAATCAAATGTGCACAGGGAGGGTGGGGGAGTGGGGTGGGAACTGGGGGAGAGCTCACTGAGTACTGTGTACATGTGTGCCTCTATCACTGAACTTCATCATGATGTATGATTACAATGCACCAATAAAAAGAAAGAAAGAAAACAAATATTTTTTCTTCCCCACCCCCACCCCCAGGGGCAAGGATTCCTACGTTTCCATGAAATATTCTACATTATTTCACTCTTGTCTATGGTGGAAAGAATGGTCTTTTCAGCCTCCAGAAGGCAGTATTTCCTCACTCCCAGGATCAGGAGTAAGTGATAGTGAGGTGGATCAGGCCATAAAAGGTATGAGTTGTTTTATATATGGTTCTATAAATATATATTATATTCGTATGTTTCCCAGTGTTTTCCTGAATGTTCCCTATTATTTTTAACTAAATGAGGTAGGGTGTGTTATTCCCCTCCCTGCATTGTTATAGATGAAAAACAAAATTTGGGAAGGTTGGAAATATGCCCACAGTCACTAAGCCACTTAGAGTGGAAGCCTCTGCTCTCCCCACCTGGGCACGCCACCTGCAGGGTCCTGGGTGCAGGGCACGTGCTCTCTGGAGGAGGTCTATGGTGACTCAGGCTCCATCCAGCAGAGAAACACAGAAGGTTTCAGATTGCTATGCAGACTTCTACAGTGGGGTTTGGCAGAATTCTGCTGGTTTTAGGATTGAAGAATCTGGTCCAGCTCCTCCCTTTCACCCTCTTTTTGCCCCTTTCTCCCCAACACACATTCCAATGTGCACATGCAGGCAGAGACGAATGGCTGTTGTATTTTTCTCTCTGGGTTCAGTGGCAATGCTCATGATAACACTGAGTGAAGACCTTGCACAGTGTGGGAAAATTGAAGTGCTAGAGGTAAAAATGGGAATGAAGCCAGTACTTTGGGAGGTGGAGACCGGAGGATCCGGGTTCGCGGCCAGCCTCAGCTCTCTTTCTCTCTCTCCCTGTCTCTATCTATCTATCTATCTATCTATCTATCTATCATCTATCTATCTCTACTTAGGCCCTCCGCAACTTCGTGAGACCTGGTTTCAAAAAAATAAAGTATAAAAAATAGGGCCGGGGTGTAGTGCGGATGTAGAACGCCCCTGGGTTCAATCCCTGGTACCACAAAAAAAAAAAAAATGGGAATGAAGAAAGCAACCCTGGTGTCAGGCTGGAAGGTGGCACTCTGTGAGTAACTGATAGAGGAAGGGGGGGGGTAAGTTGGGAGAATTCTCTGGAGGCTATGGAGCCACCATTTGTAGCCTTTGGGGAATTTTCTGCTTGAACCCAGGAGAGGATGTTCTGCCTCATCCCCTGCTTGCTCAGGGATGGGAGGAACCAGAAAAGGAAGATAGACTTATTAGGTTGCCCAGGACAAGAGGACACAGTGGATGGCATTACTAAAAGGAAGGGGTTACTAAAGCAGGCACTTCAATTCAAACATAGACTTCTTTCTTCAGCTGTAGTTGTATTCAGGATAGCTGACCGAAATATGATATTTTCAAGTCCTTTCACAAAGGACTTGCAATAAGGATTAGAATAATAAAACCACATCTCCAGGAAATAATCCCAAATTATTAAGTAGATTTGTAGGTCATCTTGTAGAAAGCAAGAAATGTTCTAGGAACCCTTTAAAAGCTGTGGCTTCCTACTCCAAGGCTTCCAGGGGAAGTAAGACAGTGTTCCCAGACTTTCCCCATCTCATTTTTTCCCTCATCGTTTCATAAATAGTACTTAGGGTCAAACACTGCTTTCTAAACAGAGTCTAAACAGAGCCAACTGGGACTGTTATATATATGGTGTGGTACAGTAGAAAGAATATTAGATTAGGAATCAGAAGAATTGAGTTCTAGCTCTAGTTCTGTATGTCTGGCTACATAATGTTGGGCAGATCAGTTAATGTTTGAGCCTTGGGAATAATAATACCTATCCTATAATATAGTATTATCATATATTACTATGACATATATGTATATTATAGTGTAATATACAATACAGCACCAGATAAAATGAGGTATGATGCAAGTAAGAAGTAAAGTACCAGATACATGCTAGCTATTGTAAGTATTTATACATGTAGCAAGAAATTGTGGTTATTTTTATCCAGGGATGGTCTCTGTAGATTTATTTTGTTCCTTTGAATGGACCATGTTTTTCTGTTTCTTTGTATGCCTTGTGCTCTTGTTGAAAATTGAGCATTTGAAGAAACAGCCATCTGCCCAATGCTACAGACTGGCTCAGTGCAGGGAAGACCATTAATTAGCAGGGTATGCTCTTCACCCATGCATCATGACTTAGTATTTCTTTTCAGAACTTTTCTGGGTATGCATTTTTCCCCTGTTTTTTGGCTTTTTCCCCCTCCCAATTCTCCAAAATACAAAGCTGCTTTAAAATGTCTTAATTTTCCTAAGGGTCTTACTCCTGCTTCTTCCTGGGGCTTTAGTTGTTCTATTGTGTTCTTCAATTGTGTTCCTCAGTTAGTAGTCCCCTGCATGAGCCATTCCTGCTGCTTCCTGTGGCTTCCCACAGGGTGAGATTCCAATTGTGCTTCTTTGGGCCATCTGAACTGTACACTATGTGACACAGAGACCAATCAGGCAGCCCTGAGACAGGTTAGAACATTGCAAAATAGGTATGTTCAACTCTCTCTGGTTCACAGAAAGATACAGTGGGCCTGCACTTACCCCAAACTACTCTGTGGGTTCCTGGGCCCTGTTGGAGCAAGGGTGAATAAAACAACATAAAATTTCATTCCATTTTGAATGTGGCTTCTTATTGGTTGGGAGTTCACTTGCCTGCCTATGATGGTGAAAAGAATATAGCATGGGGGTATTGTTACAGGGGGTATAAGCAGGGTAGATGAGTAGCATAACAATTAACTGTAATAAACCTTCTGGCCATTGGGAAAGCCTTTACAACCTAAGACTTGTCCAACTATGTACATGACATATCTGACCATATCCCCTATTTTTCCTCTTTGAATGTCATTTATTCCTTATAGTTTGTCATGAATGAATTCTAAAACTTATATTTGTGCTCACATCATGCAATGCTTATTTTCTTTGTTTAGTGGTACCAAAGGATTAACTGCATGTTCTATATATTTTTTTTCTTAATGTTTTACAGAACTACATGTACAAACATCTTCACAAGAAAGAGGGCCTGTCCAACACAGAAAACAATCAGTTGCACTCATAAGCCGTCCTGGTTCCAACACCAAACCCACCCTCCCTCCAATCCCTCAGGGCCGGAAATAGAACAGCACTTGACATCTGATGTCAAACATGGAAAACCTGCCCTGAAATGTCCAACCCCTTTGTCTTACCTGGCCATGTATCTCAACTATTTCTCACTCAACCAATTATCTACAAAAGAATGTTTCACCTGCCTTAATTTTCTCAATTTCTATTGTGATTCTCTGAATAGTGTCCTTTATTTATTTCATCTTTTATTATTTTTCTTGCTTTGAAATATAATTCTTAGCCTTTAAAAATGTCATTTCAATTTTTCCCCATAGCAACAAATGATTTTTTTCCAGCTGCTTTCTGCTCTGAAATATCAGATGGTAAAATCTCCTAAGATATCTGCATCACTATGTACATCGTGGTTTTTGATATATCTGACTGGGATTGTGCTCTTAAAACTTCAGTGTGTCCATTCGCAATATTTGTGTTTACTCTAGAGGGTTGAATTATTTTGTTCTAATTATGAATGGATTGTAGAGTTTCATTTAACTTGTGACCAACATGATAATCAATAACATCTCTCAAAAGGAATTAATTAATGTAATTTGGGGGAATTTTTAACTTGCTTAAGCAGTATGAAGGAATGAACAGTATCACATAATTCTTTTATTTCACCCTTTCCAGATTCTGATTATGTTTTGTTTATTATTAAAAAAAATTTTTTTTGCAGTACTGGGGATTGAATCCAGGGGCATTCTTTCTCCGAGCTACACCCCCAGCCCTATTTTTTATTCTTTATTTTTGAAACAGGGTCTCACTAAGTTGCGGAGGGCCTCACTAAGTAGCTGAGGCTGGCTGCAAACCTGCAATCCTCCTGTCTCAGCTTCCCAAGTACTGGGATTACAAGCGTGCGCCACCATGCCCGGCTTTGAAATATTTTAAGCCAACTTTTTTCGTCTTGTGATTTTACTACCTGCCTTTTGCCAAAATAAAAACACCCAAAAAATAAAACCACACAACTCATTGAGTAATTATAAACAAAGCTAGTATCCAGCTAGTATGTGCCAGTAAGCCTATCTTGGTTATTAAAACATTGAAGCACATCCCCTTTGAATTGGTAAATGATCTCTTTTCTAAGTCCTTCATGCCTGTTGACTAATGGGAACAAGAGCCTCCATAAGATACTGAACTAATTGTTAGATATTTTAATTACCAGAATCCTTTAATGACTTTTCCTTTCAAAATATTAGTCCCCTTTAACAACTCTCTTCTCTATAACTTAGACTTGGATGTAACACGATTCACTATTGGCTCCTTTCTTCCACTTAGCCTGGTTAAAGTTCTTTTTGGGGTTTGTGGGAGGAGAGCACTAATGAGGTTTCACTCCCCTCTTTCCCACCCTGAATGTCTGTAGAGGCTAAGTGGAGAATGTGGACTTCTACCTCCACTTGGCAGTAATGAGTCCGTGGCCTCTCCTCCACTAGCATGGTGTAAGAGAAGGCTTTAAGACATAACGTTTCAATACAATCTGGAATCTCATAACACACTACCCCAAATGTACAAGAAATATTAAAAAAACACTCATGAAGAGTCATAAAAGCTTCCACTTGAATGAGAAAAATATAATCAACATATGCCAACACCAAATGACACAGATGTTGGAATTATCTGGTAAGAATTTTCAAGCAACAATCATAAAAATGCTCTAGGAAGCAATTATAAGCATGAATGAAACAAATGAAATGACAGACAAGTTCAGCAAGACATAAAAAGTCATAGCAAAGAAATAGAAGATATAAAGAAGAACCTACAGGAAAATTTAGAGCTGAACAATGCAGTAATTGAAAATTTGAAAGTCACTGGATGGTCACAGCAGTGAAATGAGAGGACAGTGAAAAAGTAAAATCACTGAAAACTGAAGACCAAGCAATTGAAATTACCCAATCTGAATAAAGAGCAGATAGACTGAAAAACAAAATGAGACCCAGGGATGTGCAAGACTGTAAGAGAAGACTGAATGTTAGCACCATTGGAGTTCCAGAAGGACAGCAAAAGCAGTGTGGGGCTGAAAAATATTTGAAGAAATAATGACCACAAATTATTCAAACTTGGCAAAAGCCAAAATCTTAAAAATATAAGAAGCTGAGTGAATACCAAATAGGATAAATCCAAAGAAATTCACAAGACACATCATAACCCAACTTATGAAAACTAAATGCAAATATAAAAACACCAAAGCAGTTAAAGAAAAATGATACTTTTTTTTTTGCGGTACCGGGGATTGAACGCAGGGGCGTTCTACCTCTGCGCTACACCCCCAGCCCTATTTTATACTTTATTTTGAAACCGGGTCTCACGAAGTTGCGGAGGGCCTCACTAAGTAGAGAGACAGAGAGAGACAGAGAGAGAGAGAGCTGAGGCTGGCAGCGAACCCGGATCCTCCGGTCTCCGCCTCCCAAAGTACCGGGATTACAAGCATGCGCCACCACGCCCGGCTTGAAAAATGATACTTTATAGGAGAAACACAATCAAATGATAGTAAAATTCTTACCAGAAACCATAGTACTACCAGAAACCAGGAAAGTAGTACATTTTCAAATGCTAAGAGGAAAAAAAAAATCAGCAACCTAGAAGTCTGTATTTAGTGAAAATACCCTTCAGGAAAAAGGAAGAAATCAAGACATTCTCATATGAAAGAAAACTAAAAGAATTTGTTGTCAGCAAACCCATCCTAGAAGAATGGCTAAAGGAAGTTTTATGAAACAGAAAATAAATGATAAAAGAAGGAAATTTGGAAAATCAAGAAGGAAAGAAGAACAATAAGAGAAAAATAGGGATAAACACAATAGAAGTAGTAGTTTATATTTTATAAACTTTATTAATATTCGTTATGCCTTACATGTGCTACAAAAAAATCACCAATGAAACTGAAAAGAAAATCTATGGTATAAAATTTACTATGTATACTGTTTTACTAATTATGTTTTTAAAACTACCTCTTTTATCAACTTGTTCTGTAATATATAATGTTGGTATTTTAGTATCTCACTATAATTATGTTTCTATGTCTTCTTATATATCAAATAGTTTTTGCTATATAAATTTTGATGTTATGTTAATCAACTCATAAATGCTCAGGACTATTATCATAATTATAGATTTCATCTTGTTTCAATATAAAAGGATCCTTTTTGTTCATTGTTCTATGGAACTGATTTGCTTTGAATTTTCCTTTGATAATATCAGTGCCACCTGTGTTTATTTTTATTTGCCTAATACACCTACCTTTTAATCTTATTCTTTTTATGTAATTTTATTTGGTCGCACTGTTCTTTAATCCAATCTGAGTCTGCCTTACACTTCAGTTATAGAGCAAAACTATTTTTATTTATCCTTTTTTTTCATTTTCAGTGACACTGGGGATTGAACCCAGGGTCATTCTACCTCTGAGATATACCCCAGCCCTATTTTATTTTTTATTTGGAAACAGAGTCTCATTAAGTTGCTGAGGCTGGCCTCTAACCTGCGATCCTCCTGTCTCAGCCCCTCAAGTACTAGGATTACAGGTATGCACCACCAAGCCTCACTTATTTTTACTTATACCTAATACTGTATTTAATGCCTGTAAGCTACTGAGTCCTGTTTCCATCATTTTGTTTTATATTTTCTGATGAGTCTGAGATTATGGTGGTTTTTTGCTTTTTGCCATTCCACTGATTGGTATATGTCTTTTGCTGTATATTTTGCTCTTTTCATTTATAATAATTTATTTATTCATTTATTCATTTATTTATTTATTTACGTATTCATTTATTTATTTATTTTTGCGGTACTGGGGATTGAACCCAGGGGCATTTTACCTCCGAGCTACATCTCCAGCCTATTTTTTATTCTTTTTTTTTTTTTTTTGGTA
>PVJS01002217.1:0-26034 GCA_004027185.1 Glis glis
CGGTACCGCAAAAAAAAAAAAAAAAAAAGATAGACTGAAGGTAGATTTCTTCCATTGTTCTGGTGAGCCAGGAAGAAACCAAGAGCTCAGGAGTTCCTAGGAACTGGGAACACAGGTTCAATTCTAAAAAGATTTGCTGGTTATCATAGAAACATCAAAATCTGACTTCAGGGATATTTCCCTGCCTTCCCAGTTGAAAGCACTCCCTCCGTCTTAGTCTGCTTAAATTCCCTGTTGACAAGGACCGCGCCGGGTCTGTGTACCTCCCAGCTATATCATCAGCACCCAGAACGGTGCCTCCACATTGTAAATTTCTGTAACTACCCCATGAATGAATGAATGAATGAATGATTCTATGAATGGGCAGCCCTACCCTACACTCGGTGCTGCAAGCTCTCCTCAGAAGTATAGATGGAGGTGAACTGATCTGACAGCTGCCATAAGGGGAAAAGAGAAAGAGTAAAATTCATGACCAATGCAAGTTCACCATGAAATCTTAAACCACATGGACTGGAGAATTTCTAGGGGAGAGAACAAAGACAATATATGGCAGCTGGGTAAACCTGGACCAATAAGATAAGAATAAAAAAAAGTTAAATTTTTACACAGATGCCCCACAGGTACCATATAAATAAATATACATATATAAAATACATATCCACTGAGACTTGGGTAGAAGTTTGGTGGGTTGTTTCTTATTTCAGACACAATAGTCTGTCTTCATGCGGCCTCTGGGTCACCGTCACTCACTGCCTCTCAGGTCTCCTTCTATCTCATTGGTAACTACCCTTCAGTTTTCTCTGCTGATTCGGCCTCATTTTCCCAAACTCTGGACATTGGAATGTTCCAGGCCAGTTCTCAAACCTCTAACCACACACACCTCCTAGGTGATGCCAACCTATCCCAAAGACTCAAATAACATCTGCATACTAACTTCCCAAAGTCCATCCCAGCCTTGACCTCTCTCCTGACCTCCAGATTGGTACACACAATTGACAACTCAACATTCTACTTGTATATCTAAATGGGCATCTCACATGTAAAAAGAACCTAGACCGAAACCTGGGTTTTCCCCCCACAAGACCAGTGGCAAATCTAGCCTTGCAGTTTTTCAAGCCAAAACTTTGGAGTCATTCTTTTCTCCCCTCTCACAATTCACATCCAGTCACTGGCAAATCCTTTTGACTGAGTCTCCAATAGACACCTATGGTCTGACTACTTTCTATCTCCTCTGTTACCACCCTCGTCCAAGTGCCACCATCTTTTACTTGGATTATTGCAACCGCCTCCTAACTGGTCTTTTGGCTTTGTCCCTGCCATCTGTAGTCACAGCCCAGGAGCCAGAACAATGATACTTTAGAGCATCAAAGATAACGTGTTTCTCCTCTGATCACAACCTTCCAGGGGCATCCATTTAGCATGTAAAAACAAAAGCATGATCTGACCCTCAGATACCTCTTCTCCCCTCATTTCCCACCCTTCTTCCCTAGCTCACTGTGTTCTGGCCACCCTGGCTTTCTTGGTATTCTTCAAACAAGGCATACCTACTGTCCTTGAATGAGAGCAAGGTAGGGGGTGGGAGTGTGCTCTTTCAGATAGGGAGGTCTAGTTCATCCATTGCTGAGTCCTCGGGCTCTAGAATGATGCCTAGCATGTAACAAGTACTTAAGAAAATGTGTTGAATGAATGAATGAAGAGTACTGTTTCGGTGAAACCTTCTGTACATTTCAATAAGGAAATATAAAGTAAATAACCATTCGCTGAATGCCTTCTACAGGTGAACATTGTGCTTATTAATATCACTCAGAATGTAGTACCAAGACTAGTTAACATTCTGTACAGATTTAAAATTAATTTGAAAAAATTCATCTGAAGATTCAAGATAAGGCTTAGGAACTGACTGTCAGTAAATAAGCAAGATTTAAGCTACAGAATTATCATCTAGTCATTCTTCTGATCCATGGCATCACACCAGTGTGTTTTTAGGGTATGTAGCATTTGCTTTTGGTCCCTAGAGTTCATCCTGTCAGCCAGAAAATGCAAATTAGACGACCTCCAAGTTTCTGCTGATAACCCTCTATCTCAATCTTGGACAACAATACTCTTTAGTGCTTAGTACTTTAGTACTATTTTAGGGGGTGCCTTTCTCACACTGTTCAAGCTATGAAGGCCAAGAGGAAACATGCACCTATAATTATAAGAGGAAGCGTAAGCACTTAGGAAGAAACATAGATCTACAATTATAACTTTTCATTAATTCAACAGACATTTATTCTGTTTCAGGTGCTGGACTAGGCACTGGGAAATCCAAGATGAACAAGACATGCCCACGCCCTTAAGGAACTCACAAGGAAGTCTGAGTGACAGTTGGAGAACCTAATCCTTACAATGCAAAGGTAAGAGGACTGCTCAGTCTACTACAGGAGCCGACTAGCGGGCACCAGCTCAGCCTTAAAAGTCCAGAAGGTTTCCTGGAGGACCTAGTACCTCAGCCAAAGCTTCTATCATGTGCAGAAATGGGGGTGCAGAGTGGATCCGTTCCAGACAGGACAGAGCCTGAGCAAAGCCATGGTGATATGAATCACATAGTATGTGCAAGAAACTAGAAACATCCAAGGCAGGTTGTGTAGAAGTGAGGCTGCAAGGGGCAGAAGACAGGACACAGAAGTTTATTTAGTATATTAAGGAGCATGACCTTGGTTCATAGGCAGGGGAATGTGATAACATGCTTGGAGGCAGGAAGACCATAGGGAAGCTGCAGCAGTGACCAAATAAAAGGTTATATAGGTCTGAGATGAATGACAAGGAGACAGGTTTAAGAAATACTGAGTCAAGAGCTGGGCATGGTAGTGCACAACTGTAATTCCAGTACTTGGGAGGCTGAGACAAGAGGATCACAGGTTCAAGGACAGCCTCAGCAACTTAGTGAGGCTCTCAACAACTTAGCGAGACCCTGTTTCAAAATAAAAAATAAAATAGGGCTGGGGGGTAGCTCAGAGGTAGAATGCCCCTGGGTTCAATCCCCAGCACCACACAAATAATAATAAAATAATAATAATAATAATAATAATAATAATGAATACTGAGTTTAAATCAATGGAACTTGATGTAAGGGAGACTAGAGAAAGGAAGCAAAAAAACCTGAGGTTTCTATCCCAGATGGTATTACCAAGTACAGGTAGGAATAGGATTTACCAGGAAGAGAATTTCATCTGTAGATATGTTGAGCTTGAAACACTAAGGAAAAAGCATGCATGCATGCATACATACATCCAAAAACTACCCATATTTCATGATGCATGAAAAGCATGTGAAGTTCACATTTCAGTGACCGTAAATAAAATCTTTATTGGAACACAGCCATGTTCATTCATTTCTGTATTTTCCATGGCTGATTATGTCTCATTGGCAGAGCTGAGCAGTTGCAACAGACCATATGCATGAGACCATGTGGCTGTAAAGCCTCAGATATTTGGCCCTTTGTGGAAAAAGTTTTGTGGACCCCTGTGTTAAAGGAACAGGAAGAAATATCTTCCTGGGCTTGAGAGAACATTGAATTTATTTTAGTTACTTAGGGTCTTTTGGCCTATAAATATCAGGAAGCCTGTGTCCAATTGATTTAAGTAATGTGGAGGATTAAAGCTAGCCATAAACTCGTCCATGATCTTCCCATCAAGACCAGACCCTGTGTCCTCTCCCCTTGAGTCTGAGTGGACTTTGAGACTGCTTTGACAGGAAGAATATGGCTGGCCTTAAGAGCCCGGCAGCTTCTACTTCCTGCTGCTTGAAATATTCTCTCTGGGAACCCTGCAACCGTGTAAGAAGTATGATGAGCTGGAGATGGCCATGGTGAAGAGGCGACGAGTATGTGCTCCGGTCGGAGGTCCAGCCATCACCACCACTGTGCCCAACAGGTGAGGGAGCCATCTTGGAGCCTAAAGACTAGCCTGTTAGCCAGCCGAATACCAGAGTGACCTTGGAAATGCTACGTGGAATAGAAGCATCACCTCGCGGAGCTCTACCTGGCTTCCTGGCTCACAAAATTGTGAAATAGAATACAAGAGATGCTGTTAGGTGACTCTGTTTTGTGGCTGTTTCATAGCAATATTCGATGAGAACAAACAACACAGGAATCTTATTATCTCACATAATAAAGACGCTCAGAGGCAGAGCAGGGCCCATCCACAGCATATCCAGATACTGCCCTTCTGCAGTGTCCTTGGCTCTCCTTCTTGCTTTGAGTTGGTTAAATTGTCAGAATGGTAGCAAGGTGACTGTAGTAATTCCAGGAGGCACACTCAAACCTTGACAATGTCCAGAGAAAGAAAGAAGATTGTTCTTAGAAGAGAGAAAATGTAGACTGACCATGATCTACCCTCGAATTGGAAACAGGATCACCTCCCCTCAGTCACTGGGAAAAAGGCACACACCTGATCATAACTGGGATTTCATTAGGGAGGAAAGAGGTGAGTAGATACTAGGTCAACTCGCTGTGTCCAAAGAATCTTTCTTTCTACCATCATTTCTTCATTCATTTATCCAGAATTTTTTAGTTTGAATCATATGAACCCTCTTTTCTTATAAGTCAAAAATAGTTTTTTAAAAAATCCTTAGTTTCAAATGGTTAGACAATATTTTTCACGCCTTTACTGTAGTGGCGGGCATGGGGCTAGATGTTGGGGACTGCTGCAATGAAATGGTGCTACATTTAAGGAAGGAAAAGAATGAGACCAGCCATATAATATCCAGAACCCAGTGCAAAATGAGAATGGAAGGTTCCTGGGGTTCAAAAGCAAAGAAAAAAAAAAAAAAAACCAAAAACTTTCAAGATGGTGGGAGCAGAGCATTAAACCATGCTTCTACGTGCCCTGTGTGACCACACAGGCTGTGTGTCCATGAAGCTATATCTGGGAAAGTACAGGTGTCCATCAAGAAAGAAAAGAAGGACCCTAACTCAGACTGGGGCGTTGGGAAGGCTTCTCCGAGGAGAAATTTAATCAAGGACCTGAAGCATCAGTAGATGTGGCCAGGTGAAGAGTGGGGGCGTTTGGCTCGTGGAAGAATAGCATACTTCCTTCTTCATCCTCCGACTTGGTTAAGAGACTTAGGTTAGTCTGTCGTATCAGTTGTGTGGTGACAAAAAGATAAAGGTAACTGATCCCTGTCCTATATGTGCCAGCTCAGGCCTGTTTCCCAGACCTTTGGCGTGTTGCAGATCCTAGCACTTGGGTAATCCGCTCATACAATCTGATCCTTCTCTTCAGGTCTGTGGATAGTCAGGACCATGCAATGGAGGCCCCAGCCCTACCCTGTGCAGGGCTCAATGGCAGACATGTCCTGGGACAATAGCCTAACTCTCCCCATCCACTTGGCCCAGGTTTGCAATAAACAAGGAAAGAGATCTCCTGGTCCCCACATTTTCTCAAGTCACAAACCATGAAGACAGCTAAAACAAATTGAACCTTAAAACATTTTATCACCAAACCCAAATCGTTTCCTTCAAATTATCTTATTCCATTTTTAGTTCTACGGTGTTTTTTTTTTTTTTTCTATGTCAGAGCCAATGGAATCTTGGTGTCATGGGCTTTTCAGTTGGTTGCAAACAGAATCAGATGAGAGGCTTATTAAAAATACAGATGCCCCAGCCCCATGCCAAACCTAGCTCCTCTATTTTTAACAAGCTCCACAGGTAATTCTGATGTACTGCCAGGTCTCTGAACCATTGCCTTTAGCAAGCCAAATAAAAGAAGGACAAATTCCCATTTGACTGTTAGGAGTCAGAAAGTTTCATTTCTGGGCTGGCAGTGTAGCTCACTGGTAGAGCACTTGCCTAGCATGTGCAAGGCCCTGGGTTCGATTCCCAGAACTGAAAAAAAAAAAAGAAAGAAAGGGAAGGAAGGAAGGAAAGTTTCATTCCTGCCACTAACAACTGTGGCTCCTGGGGCAAACCACTTTCCTTCAGTTCCCCAGTGATTCCTCCATTACCTGTCTGCCCTAGAAGCTGTCTTTAGTGTAAAACTCTTGGTACCTTCCCATTACCTAGTTCCCCTTCTGGTGTCAGTGCCTCAGTGAATTTTCTGACCTCCTCCACATGCAGGCTTGGAAGGACTGTCAATCAAGGTGCTCTGTAGCCCTTGCCTGACAGGTGGGCCCAGGCCCAAATATAGCCAATATATTCTCTCTCCCAGGAAATTAATTTTGAGAGAAGTGAGGCAAAGACTGAAAATAAATGAAGCTGATTCATTTTTTTGGGTGACCCCAAAAAGCTGTTTGTTTTTACTCTCTGAGCTGTCTGGTTCCTATACTTTCTGGAACATGCTTTTTAGCTTCTCTAGGGATCTACAAGCAACCCCATAGCTTTTTAATAAATTATTTATCTTGCTTAGATGAGCCAGAGTTTGTTCAGTTGCTTGCCACCAAAGAATCCTGATTCTTGCAATCAAAGTCTTTGCTAGAGTATTCTATACAATAATGATATCATAGCTTCCATTCTTATAAAGTCATTGTGAATGACGCCTTTATAATGATAGCCACCATTCTATGGGAGTCCAAGAGCTTACTTTAATAATGACATCTTTGTTCCAGTAATTCTAGAAAGCAAAAAATCCTCAATAGGATAAAAGGTTATTCACTGTCCTACTGAAATATCTTAAGTGGAAATGGGCTTTGGGTAAATATTCTTTCTCTAAACAAGTTTTAGTTTTCTGGACCTCAGGGAAAGAAAGGACAAGAGTAAAAGGAAAAAAGAAGAGTTTGGGCTCAGTTAAATCAACTTCCCTTTGGCTACACCCACCCTTAAAGTTCAACTCTTTAAGAGGGTTGGAAATTGCCATCAAATATGCATTTTAAGCGGTAACTATTGCAGAGGAATTATCTTTAGTGATTGAGCCCTTTTCTCTTGGCAGCCTCTGTTTTATTCCTATTCCCATCTCACTGTGATGGTTGTTGTTGTCATTGTTGACAGCCTCATTATGATTCTAGCTAACAGCTACTGACTGATCAGCTCCTGTGAACCAGGCACAATACAGGATGTTTTACATTTATTACCTTGTTTAATCTTTACAAAGGCCCTTTGATGCCCATTTTACAGAAGGGAAAATTGAAGCTCCTGAGATTTAGTGACAGGGCTAATGAGCCATGGGATTACTTAATCACTTTCATTTGTGTGTCCCCATCTGTCCCCAAGTCTTTCCTTACACAAATACCCACTGCATTAAATTGAAATGTTTGCTTAGTCCCAGGCTTCACTGGAAAGAGTATTAAATGTGGTATTGCATCTCAAATAAAATGGCAAAACAGGACACTGCTCGTGTCCTGTTCTGAATCCTTGATTAGGCTATAAGCTCCCTGAGGGAAGAAGCTGTTTTGTCTACCATAGTATTGTCAGCACATGCCTGGCACAGAGAAGGCATTTAAAATATACTTGTGGAATCAATGAATATCCTGTAGTTCCCTTAGACTGAGGGCTATTTCCCTTCCTGAAGAGCTGTTCCATCTTCTAGGCATAGTCATGCTTTGGCTTAAGTTTATGAGGAAGTTTTAGAAGTTTCCAAAAACCCGATAGGGGAGGTTTAATTTTGAACACAGTGAACAGATGAAATTCCTTCCTTCCTTCCTTCCTTCCTTCCTTCCTTCCTTCCTTCCTTCCTTCCTTCCGTGTATGTCTGTGGTACTGGGGGTCAAAGTACAAGTGCTCTGCATTGAGTTACATTCCCCAGCCTTATTCCTTTTTAAAAAGCTGTGTTTAGCAGGTATTTTATAATCCTTCTCCTGTCTCTTTCCACTAGATCACTGGTCAGTCCTCTACAGGTTCAAGCCAGATAATTTCAAAGGCTCAAAATACCCATTAGTTCACATTGACTACATGTAGATCTATTTGAATTGGAAAAAGGTCTTTCTTTTGTTTTTGTTTGTTTGTTTGTTTTGAGATAGAGTCTCACTAAGTTGCCTAGGCTGGCCTCAAATTCATGATCCTTCTGCCTCTGCCTCCCAAGTAGCTGGGATTATAGGTGTACACCTCTGCACCTGGCCGAATGGGAAAGCTCTAACACTGATATGTTAGTCATAGCTTTGTCACTATAACAAAATACCTGAGGTAATTACTTATAAAAGAAAAGGTTTAGCCAGGCATGGTGGCACATGCCCGTAATCCCAATACTTGTGAGGCTAAGACAAGGAGGATCACAGGTTCAAGGCCAGCACACAGTAACTTAGAAGACCCTATTTCAAAATAAAAAGGGCTGGGGTGTGGCTCAGAGGTAGAGAACTCTTGAACTCAATCCCCAGTACCAAAAAAGAACAAAAGAATGGAAGGAAGGAAAGAAGGAAGGAAGGAAGGAAGGGAGGAAGGGAGGAAGGAAGGAAGGAAGGAAGGAAGGAAGGAAGGAAGGAAGGACTTATTTTGGCTCACAGTCTTAGATGTTCCAGTCCATGGTTGATTGGACCCATTGTTTTTAGGTCTCTGGTGGGGATGCCAGATGCCATGGCAGGGAGTGTGAGGCAGAACAAACTGCTCACTTCATGGCTAGGAAGCAAAAGAAGAAAAGAAAGGATCTGGAGTTCCATAATGCCCTTTGAAAGCACACCCCAATGACATAAGAACTTCACTTCCTACTACTAGGCCCCACCTCCTAAACATTCCACCCTCTCCCCAAAGCACCACTCTAGGGACCAAGCCTTTAACACATGGGCCTCTGGAGGACATTCAACATCCAGACTATAGCAAATGACAAGAGAACTTCCTAAAGTTAGCTGGCTTCAGCACCTGCTTGAGCTACTGGAATGTGGACAGTAGTCTATAAGAATCAAAATATAATTTTATGTGTCCCCCTTCTCCCTGTCAGTGACAGTTGACATTGATCTGAACATGCAGTGTGAGCAAAATAACTTCTTGTTGTTTTAAGCTATTGATATTTTAGGAGTGTTGGTTTTTGCTGCATAGCCTATCCTATCTTGACTAATACAGCAAAAATATAAATGCATTTGCATGTATGACAGACACACTCATGATGCCACACCTAAGTCCTCTCATGTTGGTCTACAATTAACTTTCAGAAGCTAGTGGTTTAGTGGGATAGCAAAATAAACCTTTGAGTTATAGTCAACATCAGAATAGCTTTAACAGACTGACAGGAAGAGTCAGAGATATCTCCTCAATGCCATTAAGAGAGAGAGAAACAAGGTCCTAAATTTTGAGCCAGTGGTGTAATTCAGTCTTTTATAAGTAATTATCTGCTGGGTTCATGCTTGTAATCCCAGTACTTGGGAAGCTGAGACAGGAGGATCACAGGATCATGGCCCAGCTGGAATTCTCTTCATTTGTCAATAGACTAATTCACTGACACCCTGGAGAGTATATAGAGCAGGCTGTCTCTCCATCATACTCAAGTACTTCTCAGGTGAGTTGGAGACCTAGGGCTGACCTCAAACTGAGAACACCTTGGGGAATACCATCTGTGTTAGTCAGCTTTCTGTTGCTGTGACAAAATACCTGAGAAAATCCACTTAAAAGAAGAAAGACATATCTTGGCTCATGGTTTTAGAGGTTTTGGTTCATGGTTGGCTGGCTTCACTGCTGTGGACCCGTGTGAGGCAGAACATCATGGTGGGCAGCACATGCTCACCTCATGGCAGCCAAGAAGCAGAGAAACAGAGGAAAAATTGGGCCTCAATACACCCTTCAAGGGCACGCCCAAGAAACCTACTTCCTCCTACTAAGCCCCATCTCCTGAAGTTTCCATTACCTCCCAATAGTGCTACCAGCTGGGGACCAAGCCTTCAACACATGAGCCTTTGGGGACATTCCAGATCCAGACTGTAAACATCATCCATCTCAAGTAGCCCTACCTCACGTCGCCACAGAGGCAGGGCTCAAAGTTGACACCAATCTTCTACCCATCATCTATTCCCAGGGCAGCCTCTTCATAAGGGAATCAGTGGTCTTCCAAATGTTTTCTTTTCAGAGCTGGAATGGAACATATTATTCATTATTTTAATTTAAAAACACAAGCAAAATCCCATTAGCGACAGTGATAATGATCATTTGTTGAGAGCTTACTATTTGGCACTATGACCAGCATTTTACACACATCGTTTTATTTAATCCTCACAAAAACTCACTCAGGTAAGTTACCAGTTAGGGTTCTCCCGAGAAACAGGACCAATAGGATCTATAGAGATAAATAGGAAGAGATTTATTTGGAATTGGCACATGCACTTATGGAAAACAAGAAGTCCCATGATATGAAGTCTATAAACTACAGAACCAGAGGAGCCAGTGGTGTGAGTCAGTCTTTTATAAGGTAATTATCTGCCGGGTGCATACTTGTAATCCCAGTACTTGGGAGGCTGAGATAGGAGGATTGCAGGTTCGTGGCCAGCCCCAGCTACTTAGTGAGGCGCTCTGCAACTTAGTGAGACCCTATTTCAAAATAAAGAATAAAAATAGGTCTGGGGGTGTAGCTCAGAGGTAGAATGCCCTGGGGCTCCATCCCCAGTACCATACACACACAAAAAAGTAATTATCTCAGGTATTTAGTTGTGGTGGTGAAAAGCTGAGTAACACATCAGTGTTAGAATTTACAGGGAAGCTGTCATAACTCTCAGCCCAAGGACAAATGTCTGGGAACTGGGAGCGCCAATATCTGAGGGCAGGGGGAGCTGGAGGTCCTAACTTCAGCAGAGAGCAGATTCACCCTTCCTCCACCTTTTTTGTTTTAGTCAGACCCAAAGTGGATTGGCTAATGCCTGCCCAAATTGGTGAAGACATATCTTCTTTACTTAGTCTACTGATTTAAATGCTAATCTCTTTTGGAAATATCTTCATAGACACACCCCAAAATAATGTTATACCAGCTATCCGGGTATCCCTTAGCCCAGTTAAGTTGACACATAAAATTAACCATCACAGGTAGGAATGATTATCTCCTTTTTACAGATAAAAAAATCCAAAGTCTAATGCAGCGAAGTAACTCACCTAAGGTCAGGCAGCCTAGAAGCAGAAAACATACAAACTCAGAATCTACTCTCTCAGGGAAACCCTCCTGGCCAAGGCATCACATCTCAATCCTCACACCCAAGATGTAAACCCTGGAGTTTTCCTTGTCTTCATCTTGTTGCCAGGGACCTGATGTCATCATTTCTGGTCTGATACCAATGCTGTTCCAGGATGTTCCCCAGGAGAAACAGACCCTCAACACCTGCTAATTTTTTCCTGTCTTTGCACAGAACAGCCTGGGAAATGAACTTCAGAAGGAAAAAAGAAAGTGATCCAAGGAGAAAAAAAAAGCCCTCAGAGGGAGAGAAGTTCTTTTCTTCTTTGATAATTCGGTGTGACTAACTAGTATCTGTGGAAAAGAAGAGCGATCTATGGGCATGTTAGAGACTCTGGGGCACGAGGCAGAAATAGACACTGTGAGACCAAGAAAGGGGTGGAACCAGAGGCTATGGCCAGGAAACAAAGGACAGGAAACAGGATTTCTTTTTTCCAATATCCAGAACAAAGCTGACGAGAAGTCGGGCAGGAAGAAGGTCCACCTTTTCATACTTCCAGTGGAAAAAGCACTAATTGCTCAAAGTTGAAGATATGTGGGGAGGGATGAGTCACGGAGGATGCAGGATATATAATATTCATTCTGAGAGCAGTCATTTAATATTCCTGCTCAGCATCCTTTTGAGGATTTAGGTATTGGGAAGGCAGTGAGGTAACAGGACGCCTAGGAGGTAAGGGTTAAGAAAAACAAAATCTAAACACCCCCCCGAAGGAAAGTGGTTCCATGTTGTTCATTGGGCCTGATCATGAACAATTAAATGTGGAGGAGTGGAGCCAAGATGTCAGGAACCAAAGTTCTATGTGCACCAACCTTCGACTCATGAACTATTGCTACGTATAGACCAAGGAATAAGCATGAAGAACAGTCTCATGACTTCAGAGAATTAAAGGCCATAGATGACAAATTAACTAAGTCAAGAAAAACAAGATGAAAAATGGGGACTTTCTCATTGGTTAATGTCTATATAATGTCTATAGGGACTTCAAACATATATAAAGCCCTATGCCCAGCATCAATATCAGCTACCCCCTCGGGACTCCTCCCCTGCGTGGGAGCTTCAACCCTGCTTCTCTTTGGTGGACCGAGTGGATTTTGGGTAAAGGTGGTGTGTAATTGACGGTGCGTGGCCCGGCTACACTTGAGCAGTGCCAGAAGGCCCTGCTGGACTCTGGAGTCTGCCAAGGGCCCTAGGGGTGATCTGCCTCTCCACTTGCTTACTCCTTTAAAATAAACTTTCTACTTTCACTTTCCTGGTGTCTTTGTTTTTTTTTTTATTTTTTTGCAGTACCGGGGATTGAACCCAGGGGTGTTCTACCTCCACGCTACACCCCCAGCCCTATTTTTTATCCTTTATTTTGAAACCGGGTCTCACGAAGTTGCGGAGGGCCTCACTAAGTAGAGAGAGAGAGAGAGAGAGAGAGACGGGGAGAGAGAGAGAGAGAGAGGGAGAGAGAGAGCTGAGGCTGGCGGCGAACCCAGATCCTCCCATCTCCACCTCCCAAAGTACTGGGATTACAAGCTTGCGCCACCACGCCCGGCTTCCTGGTGTCTTTGAATTTCATTCCTCATAAGACAAGGACCCAGTAAGAAACTCGGTATCACTTTTACTATTGGACTATGGTTCTCATGTCACTGAATGGGAAGGAGCTGGAATAGTCTTGTGTTGCTTATTATGGGATGCTAACACTGGGAAGCTACCCTCTTACCCTCTCCTCCTTTCCCTTCTTCATATATTGCTGTTCTCTCTTCTGGAATGCCTCTCCCACTACTCTTGGCATAGGTAATTCTTTGTTATTGGGTCTTAGCTTAGATAGCACTTCTTCAAAGGTGCTTTCCTTTAACCCTTATTCTGTGGCAGGGTTGCCTACCCAGTATCTACTCTCCTCTCTTTTTTTACTAACATTATTCAGATTTTGTTGTTGGCAGAGACATTCCCAGAAAATTCTACATTTCCCAGTCTTCCTTGCAGCTGGAGAAATCTATATAACATAGCTCCAGACAATGAACAGAAATTGTTAGATTGTCCTTCTGGAAAATTTCCCTATGAGGGAGACCAGTTCCATAGGCATGCTAGCTCTGTTTGCACTTGCTCACCTCTGCCTTGATGGATGGAGCTCTAGTTGCCTTCTTGTAGGCATGAGGTCAAGGGGCACATTCTAACAATGGCAGATTAGAAAGTTAGAAGGAATGTGGGGGCCCTGGTGACACTGAAGAGCTTCCATACAATCCTGCTCAGTTCATTTCCCAGTTTCTCATCCTCCAAAGGGAAGAAAAAACTCTAAATTTTGTGTGTGTGTGTGTGTGTGTGTGTGTGTGTGTGTGGTACTGGGGAATTAACCCAGGGGCACTCTACCTCTGAGCTACACCCAGGGCCCTTTTCATTTTTGTTTTTTATTTTGAAACAAGGTCTTGCTAAGTTACTGTGCACTGGCCTCAAATCTGAGATCCTCCTGTCTCAGCCTCTCAAGTACTGGGATTACAGGCATGTGCCACCATCCCTGGCTCAAATTCTAAATTATTTAAGCTACTATTTATCAGGTTTCTGTTACTCCCTGCTAAACACAATGTCCAATTGATAGTCTCTACCCAAATAAATAATTACTTCCTTGATTTCTCTCTCAAAACATAATATCCTCTTCCTTCATAGCACATACGCTTTGTCTGATAAATGGCTTCTCACTCATCTGTAAACTCCATGAAGTTTGGTACTTGGTCTCCTTTGCTTGCTGCTATATTCTGAGTACCTAGAAAGCTAAACAACTATATTTTTGTAGTGACCAATGAATTCCATCAGCAAGCATCCCACTAAGAGCTGGGGTGGGGAGAGGGATAATCATAAGATCAAAGAAGTAGGTAGGCATCCTTAAAAGAAACCACACTAATGTTGGAATCTCTGAAGAGATAAAGTAGAAAATAAATAAAGCATCCAGCTCAACAAAGCAGACCATAAACCTGGGCTTTCAACTCAAGTTGTTTTTGCTATTGTTTTGTTCCCTGAATTGAGTTTAGTGACAGCTTGTACTTACCATCCTTCCCCGCCTGCCTTGGGAGCTCTACCAGCCTTTGCAAAATATGTGAAGCAGTGGGAGCCCTGTCTGGATAAGAATGAGGGTCAGACTTCACCGGAGGATGGTTTCGTGACGGTCTCAACTAAGCGGAATGAAGCCTCCGTGGCAGCTTGAGCAAAGACAGGGAAGCAACCGAGAAGCCTGTTCACAGTCACAGAGAACAAGGAAAGCCCAGCTATAGGTTCTTCATCCACTCCCCCATCTCCTACTCCACCTAAGCTGCAGAGCTGGACTCAGCAGGTGGAGAAGGAAGGATGGAGAGGAAGTAGCTGCGGCTGAGCACTGCCAAGCCGCCCCCAAAATGTGCCGTCTTGAGAGGCTGTCGCATTGTATAAGAAGACATAAAATCCAGATGGCAATTTTTTGGATTTTCAACTTCCTATATAGAAGTCACATTTTCCAGAGCATCCTAATCCTATTTAGTGCATGTGATGGCCAAATGTCATTAACAAAGGCCAGGCATGAAAATATAGAGTCATTAGGCTGGGACTGGCGGAGCAGCTGCAGTGGCTCTGTGCTCTTGGAGTGGAGGTGCAATGGCAGGGGCCATTGCTGGGCTGCAGCCATGTGCCCTGCAGCCTCCTGGGATTGTCTGCATATGTAAGCACAAATCTGAACTGACAGCAACATCACATTCAATCAAGGCCCAGTGTTCCTTGAGCAGACACAGACCTGTTACAGAAAATGCCCGAATGGCTGACTCAGAAAACAAATAGATAGTTATTTGCATTGGAACTTGAGCTTGCATTTTACTTCTCTTAGGTGCATAGAATATACCTGTAGTCTTTGTTCACATCGCTCCACATTCTTATATATTTTAATATGCTTTTTATTGGTGTATTATAGTCTCACCTCATAGTGTAAAACATATTGACAGTGACAAACATGCACACAGTACTTGGTGCCCCCCCCCCGCTGCCTCCCCATCCCCTCCTTCCCCATACAGAGTACTGAGATTGGCATTGGTATTTTCACATATGTGCACATAGCCGATGGTAGTAATTCCTTCAAGGAATCTCACTCTTACCCCTCCCCTTCCCTTAGACCACCTCCCTGGCTCCATGGAGGTTTCTCCTCCATTATCTGGAGTCCCTCTGGTATCCCTATTACTCCCTAGCTTCCACATATTGGAGAAAGCATATGACCTTTCATTTTCTGTGACTGGCTAATCTCACTTAACATAATGTTCTCCAGGTCCTTCCATTTTTTTGCAAATTACAAAATTTTGTTCTTTATTGCTGAGTAGAATTCCATTGTGTGGATATCCCATAATTTTGTAATCCATTCATCTGTTGATGGACATCTAAGTTGGTTCCATAATTTGGCTATTGTGAATTGTGCTGCTATGAACATAGGTATGCATATATTACTGTAGTTCTCTGATTTCAGCTCCTTTGGAAAGACAATCTAGAGTGGTATAGCCAGATCATATGGTGGATCCATTTCCAGTTTTCTGAGGAATCTCCACACTGATCTCCATAGTGGCTGAACTAATTTGCAATCTCACCAACAGTGTAGAAGAGTTCCCCACAATTTCCCCACATCCTTGACAACATTTATTATTTCTTGACTTCTTGATGACTGCCATTCTGATTGGGGTTACATGGAATCTCAGAGTAGTTTTGATTTGCATCTCCCTGATTGCTAATGATACTGAACATTTTTTCATGTATTTATTGGCCATTCGTAACTCTTCTTTTGTGAAGTGTCTATTCAATTCAGTTGCCCATTTCTTGATTGCATTGTTTTTTTTAGTGTAAAGACTTTTAAGTTCTTTATATATTCTAGATATTAGTCCTCTATCAGAGGGATAGCTGGCAAAGATCTTCTCCCACTCCACAGGCTTTCATTTTAGACTCTTGATGGGTTCCTTTGATGAGCAGAAACTTTTTAGTTTAATGTCATCCCATTTATTAATTCTTGTTTTAATTTCCTGAGCTATGGAGGTCTTGTTGAGGAAGTATCTACCTGTGCCTCTATGTTGGAGTGTTGGACCTATGCCCTCCTCTAGTAGCTTCAGTCTCTGGTCTAATTTCCAGGTCTTTGATCCATCTCGAGTTGACTCCTGTGCAGGGTGAGAGGTAAGGATTTAGTTCCATTTTTCTACAAATGGATAACCAGTTTTCCCAACACCATTTGTTGAAAAGGCTGTCTTTTCTCCGATGTATGTGTCTGGCACCTTTTGTCAAAATCAATTTGCTATAATGTGTGGATTTTTTTTCTGTACCTTCTATTCTGTTCCATTGGTCTATGTGTCTGTTTTTGTGCCAATACCATTCTGTTTTTATTACTATAGCTCTTTAGTATAATTTGAAGTCAGGAATTGTAATGCCTCCTGCATGGTTCTTGTTGCTGAGAATTGTTTTAGCTATTCTGGGTCTTTTGTTTCTCCATATAAAATTCATGACTGATTTTTCTAGGTCTGTAAAAAATGACATTGGTATTTTTATAGGGATTTCATTGACTCTGTAGGTTACTTCTGGTAAAATGGCCATTTTGATAATATTTATTCTGCCTATCCAAGAGCAAGGGAGATCTTTCCATCTGCTAAGATCTTCTTCAATTTCAATTTTTTTGTTTTATAATTTTCATTGTAGAGGTCTTTTGCCTCCTTGGTTAGGTTTATTCCTAGGTATTTGATTGGTTTTGCGGTTGTAGTGAATGGAAATGTTTTCTAGATTTCTTTCTCAGTGGATTCATGGTTGTCATATAAAAGCTACTGATTTTTTTAGGTTGATTTTGTATCCTGCTACTTGGCTGAATTTGTTAATCAGCTCTTGTAGCCTTTTGGTTGAGTTCTTTGGGTCTTCTAAATATAGGATCATGTCATCTGCAAATAGAGATAATTTTAATTCTTCTTTTCCTATTTGAATTCCTTTGATGCCCTTCTCTTGTCTTATTGCTCTGTTAAGAGTCTCAAGGACTATATTGAAAAGGAGTGGTGATAGTGGGCATCTTTGTCTTGTTCCTGATTTTAAAGGGAATTCCCACAGTTTTTACCCATTCAACATGATGTTGGCTTTGGGTTTATTGTATATTGCCTTAATGATGTTGAGGTATGTTCCTTCTATTATGATTTTCTGCAGTGTTTTTAACATGAATGGGTGTTGGATTTTGTCAAATGCTTTTTCAGTGTCTATTGAAATTATCATGTGATTTTTGTCCTTAGTTTTATTTATGTGGTGAATAACATGTATTGATTTGCATATGTTGAACCAGCCTTACATTCCTGGGATGAAACCAACTTGGTCATGGTATACAATTTTCTTGATGTGGTTTTGAATGTGCATGGCTAGTATTTTGTTTAGAATTTTTGCATCTATGTTCATCAATGTAATTGGTCTGTAATTTTCTTTTCTTGAGGGATATTTATTTGGTTTTGTTATTAAGGTGATACTGACTTCATAGAAGAAGTTTTGAAGAATTCCATCTCTTTCAATTTCACGGAATAACTTGTGAAGTATGGGGTTTAGTTCATCTGTAAAGGTTTGGTAGAATTCATCTAGGAATCTATCTGGACCTGGGCTTTTCTTTGATGGAAGGCTTTTTATTGCTGTTTCTATCTCTTTGCTTGCTATTGGTTGGCTTTTGTTTTCTATATCTTCTTGGTTCAATTTAGGTTGGTTGTATGTGTCTAGAAATCTGTCGATTTTTTCTATGTTTTACAGTTTATTGGAATATAAATTTTCAAAATAGTTTCTGATGATCCTCTGGATTTCCCTACTGTCTGTGTTGATGTCTCCTTTTCCATTTCTGATTTTAATAATTTGGGTTGATTCTCTCTTTCTTTTTGGTAGGTTGGTTAGGGGTTTGTCAATCTTGTTAATCTTTTTCAAAGAACCAGCTTTTTGTTTTGTTGATCCTTTGTATTGTTTTTGTTTTTGTTGTTGTTGTTGTTCTCTATTTCATTGATTTCTTCTCTGATTTTAATTATCTCCTGCATTCTACTGGCTTTGGGATTAGGCTGATCCTGTTTTTCTAGGTCCTTGATGTGTGTCATTAGGTCATTTATCTGGTGGGCACTCAGTGCTATAAATTTTCCTCTTAACACCATCTACAAAGTGTCCCATAGATTTTGATACATTGTGTCTCTATTTTCGTTTAATTCTAGGAATTTTTTATTTCTCCCCGATCCAGTCCTCATTCAAGAATGTACCATTCAGTCTCCATGCATTTATATAATTTCTTTTGGTCTTCCTGTTGTTGATTTCTACTTTCATTCCATCATGATCTGAGAAAATGCAGGGAATTATATTACATTTTTTAATTTGCTGGTACTTTCTTTTTGGCCCAGGATGTGGTCTATTTTGGAGAATGTTCCATGAGCAGCTGGGAAGAAGCTGTTATTGGTTGAAATATTCTGTATATGTCTATTAAGTCCATTTGGTTTATAGTGTTCTTTAGGTCTGAAGAGTCTTTACTCATCTTTTGCCTGGAAGATCAATCTAGTGGCATGAGTGTTGTGTTGAAGTCTCCTAATATTATTGTATTTGGGTCTATTTGAGACCTGATGTCCCAAAGAATTTGTTTTACAAAAGTGGGTGCATCCACATTTGGGCCATAAATGTTTACTATCATTATATCTTCCTGTTGGATTGTTCCTTTTATTAATAAGACATGACCCACTTTGTCTCTTCTGATGTGTTTTAGCTTAAAGTCTGTTTTGTTGGATATGAATATTGCTACCCCTGCTTGTTTTTGGTCTCCATTTGCATGGTATATCTTTTTCCATCCTTTCACCTTTAGCATACGGATATCTTTGGCTATAAAGTAATTTTCTTGCAAGCAGCATATAGTTGGATTATGTTTTTAAATCCACATTGCTAGTCTATGTCTTTTAATTGGGGAGTTAAGACCTTTTACATTCAGTGTTATTATTGAGAGGTGATTTTTGTTTCCTGTCATTTTGAGTTCTATTTTCTGTGTGTTATTTCTCCTTTGCTTAGTAGCCCATCTAGTGGTGTTCACCCCTTCTCTGGTTCTGGTATTTGCTTCTTTTTTCTTTTTGTGTTTTATTTCTTTAAATATTTTCTCTAGTGCTGGCTTGGTAGTCATGAATTCTTTTAGTTTCTGCTTGTCTTGGAACGTTTTTATTTCTCCATAAATTTTGAATGATATCTTTTCTGGATATAGCAGTCTTGGTTGGAAGCTGTTTTGTTCCAGGGTCTGGAGTACATCATACCTGCCCCTTCTGGCTTCCATGACTTGGGTTGAGAAGTCTGGAGTGATTTCTATTGTTTTTTCCCTGAATGTCACCCGTTGTTTTGTTCTTGCTGCTTTTAATATTCTTTCTTTGGCCTCTACGTTAGTCATTTTGATTATTATGTGGCGTGGAGAAGTTGTTTGATCTTGTCTTGATGGTGTTCTGAATGTCTCCTGTACATAGATGTCCAAATCTTTTTTTTTAATGTTTGGGAAATTCTCTGAAATTAGAGAAGTTTCTGATACCCTTGGTTAGTGCTTCTAGACCTTCTTCAATGCCTATTATCCATAAGTTAGGACATTTCATATTGTCCATATTTGTTGGATATACAGATGGTGTTGTTGTATTGTCTTCTCTATATTGTTGACTGTGTTTTCAGTTTTGAATGAACTGTCTTCCAGGAGTGATACTCTGTTTTCCATGTGGTCTAGCCTGCCAGGGGGTGGTTTCTATTGCAGTCTTTAATTCATTTATTGACTCCTTCATTTCACTCAAAGCCTCTTTTTGGTTCTTTCTTAGGGCCTCAATTTCTCTATTGATATGCTCTTTCACTTCCTGTACACTTTCTTTGAGGCTTTTCATCATATTGAAGATCAATATTCGGAATTTTCCTTGTGGCATTTCCTGAAGATCAGTATCGGTGATCTCCCTTGTTGTTGAGTTGTGGGAGTTTATTGTCTCCTTGCTGTTCTTCATTCTCATATTTTCAGAGTTCTCAGGTTTGTATTTCTGTTGTCTTGGCATCTTCTTCCTCTTTATGTGTGCCCTGTGTGTATTTGTTATCCCTTCATAATAAGGTCTATGCTGGGTATATATTTGTCTCTACCACTCTGTCTCATATAATCAAACTTTTGAGTTCATTCCCCAGAGCCTCTTTAACTAGATATAGTTCTTAGTGCAGGCAAAAGGAGTCTCTGGTTAGTTGCAGGTCGCCGTGCTCTCCAGGCCCAAACTCCATAGGGCCAAAGACTATGATGTTCTGTTCAGACCCTGCAGCCTGCTGGTTGGGATTTAATGCCCCACAGACACCACTGCTGCTCTGCTGATTGTGAGCCCATGAAGCTGTAGATCTCTGACCTCCAGCCTCTGTGGCCAGTAGACTTAAGCTCAGCAGGGCCAGCGATTGCTAGTTCCTAGCTTGTGGCCCAGCTCACCGAGCTTTGATGGCCTTTGTGACACCACCCCTGATCTGCTGGTTATGACCACATGGAGCACTGTCAGTCACTGGCATGCATGCATGCCAGGCACAAACTCTGATGGCGGAGAGAGTGTTGAGTTCCCAGCCTGTAGCTGTGATCACGTGAACCCCTGCTGGCCCCTGGCCTCCCTGCTTTCAGGACCCAACTGCTGGGAGGGAGAGACTGTACAGTTCTAAGCCTGGGGCTTGGGTGGCTCAGTTATTTACCCCGGCTGTACCACTGCTGCCCTGGGTGGCTGCAATCACGTGCGACTTTGTTGGCCTCTGGTGTTGGTGCTTGTAGCACCCAAACATGGCATGAATTTATAGATTTCTGAGCTTGCAACTTGGTAGGTTGAGTTATTTCACTCTACAGACACCACAGCTGTCTGTCCTGTGGTGATCGCCCTAGACCCTGCAAGAACATGGTGAACTGTGACTCTAGGTCCCTCCTGCCGTCATGTCTTTAGGGGCTGTCTGCTAATTCACGTTCTGCTGTGCCCGACTGTAGCCCCCACCCCCACCTCCACAGGAGGGATTTGCAAATTCACAGACCCAGCAAGTCTGTTCATTGCCATGCAAGTCCCCGTGGCCGCACAGGGCAGCCTCCCGCTGGGACAGCTTGTTAACTCAGGTGTTGATGAGTGCTGCTCGGGTCCCTGCAGGCAGAGATGGGTTTAGCTGCAGCTGCAGGATCTAGTTAGGCCCTGTAGGTAATTGGGTCTTTGTCGAGCATGGAGAGAAAAGTTGACTGCTTTTGATGATGGTCTGTAATTGCTGGCTTCACAAGAATCTGCTGCTTCTTTGCTGGAGGTCTCTGGGAACCACGGGGCCAGCGCGGCTCTTTACAGTCCTCTGCTCTCTCTTCTGCCTCCGATTCCACTGCTTTTTTATTGTTGTTGTCCTGTTGAGTTTGGCTGCTTTTCTTTCCTTGTCAAGAAGCAGTCTTCCCGCTGGTTGAGTTCCGAGTCTCAGTGTGCCTGAAACATGCTGTCTCCCTCTATTTCGCCATCTTTCAAATCCACATCCTTCTATTTTTAAACATGGTTAGCCATGTCTGACAAAACTGACCACTCAGGCAGTAAGGGATAAGGTAGTTAATCAGAAGTGCACCTTAGAATTTCACAGCCTGGGCCTCAGTGTGAGACCTTGGGAAATTTGTTTGTTTTCCCAGACTATCTCTTTTGTAAAATGGGACAAAAGACATACTCATTTCATAGCATTGCCATGAGAATTAAATGAGACAAATGTTTAGCTAGGTGCCTGACACATAGTAAGTGCTTAAGCAATGCACTGTTGTGATTAAATATGCCTAATTTTTACAGTAGCAATCTTTATTTAGTCTATGATGCCTTTCCTTGCTGCAGAACAGCAGAGGATATGAAGAAGAATTGACACAGAATGGGGACAGAGACAGGATTTGACCAAATTTAGTCCTTACAAGAAGATAAAGGAAGAGAGAAGAGGGGTGTATTAGCTATTGTTCTTCACAAAAACAGAACCAGTCAGATGTATGTAGGTATATAAGAGGATGTTTATTATGAGAATTGGCTCATGTGATTATGGGTTGCATGACATCTCATAATTTGCAGCCTGGAAACTGGAGGACCTAGAAACCCAATGGTGTAATTCAATCGCAATCCAAAGGCCTAAGAACTGGGTGGGGGGAAGCAATGGTCCCTGTCCAATGTGGAAGATCTGAGTTGAGGGTTGGGTGGGGAAGGGAGGGAGGTGCTACTGGTATAAGTCCTGGATTTTGCAGGCCCAAGAACTAGAAGCTCTGATGTCTGTGGGCAGAAGATGATGGACGGCCCAGCTCGAGAGAGAAAATTTGCCCTTCTTCTACCTTCTGGTTCTATCTGATGCCACAGTGGGGAGGGCAGTCTGCCTTAGTGTACAGATTCAAATGATCATCTTTTCTGTAAACCCCTCCCAGACACACCCAGAAACAATAATTTGTCAATTATCTATGTATCCCTTAGCCCAGTCAATTTGACACACACCAAGTGCTGTGTGCAGGTATGTTTGTATCAGTTTGGATCTTACTATGATGTATAGTTATAATGCACCAATTAAAATATAAAACAAAAACAAATTGATATGCGAAATTAACCATCATACAGGGAAAAATTAACCAACTAACAGTATGGTTTTGAAACACCAAATAGAAACTGAACATAAAAAGCCAAGGAACCCATCATAAGAATATACTTCTACTCATAAACACAAGTTAATCTGTCAATGACAGAGCAGAACATTTGAAGTTATTTAATAGGATGCTGCACATATTTATTCCTAAATAAAGAGGGAAATAAAAAGGAGAATAATTAAAATGCCTACCAGAAGGGAGAAAAGGAGTGGGGGCGATAATGCTTTTGCTGAAATCTAGTAGTATGAATATCAAAACAGTAATGCCAACAGCAGTGGATTGTGGAGGGTCTGTGGCATCGTTCCCACTGTAGTACAGTCTCCATGTGACAGCTTACACTGTGGTGACAGCTTCTCAGTGCCCCTACCGAAACCATTCTCTACCTAGCAACCAAAGTTATCTTTTTTTTTTTTTGGTACTGGGGTTGAAACTAGGGGTATTCTACATCTGAGCTACATCCCAGGCCCTTTTAATTTTTCATTTTGAAATGGAGTCTCTCTAAGTTGCTGAGGATCTTGCTAAGCCTCAGCTGAGGCTGGCCTCGAACCTGCAATCCTCCTGTCTCAGCCTCCCAAGTACTAGGATTACAGGTATGCACCACGATGCCTGGCTCAAAATTATCTTTTAAAAATATAAATCAGATTATGTTACAGATCTGCTTCAGATCTTTCCTAAGGGATCCCCTGTGGATTTAAAATAAAATCGAGGATGTGGAGGGAAGTACATCAAGTCATGCATGCATGCACAAATGTACCACTTTGAATGTCACTATGATGTAAAATTATAATACATCAATAAATTATTAAAAAATTAAAAACACTGGAAAGGAAAATAAAATTCAAACTCTATGCCGCAGCCTAAAAGGTCAGGATCTGGCCTCTGACAGCTTTTCTGGCCTCGTCTCTCTCACCACGATCATGATTCCAGAGCAGGCCCAGCTCATTCCCACTGCAGGGCTGTTCTCTCCACCCTGCCACTCCTGCCTGCATATTTGCACAGCTGGCTTCCCAGCATCATCCTTGAGAGAGGCCTTCCTCAGCCACTCAATGTTAACTCTCCCACCCCTTCTCTTATCTATTGCTTTCTTTATTCTCTTGATTGCACTTTAACAATAGGCAGAATCGCCTTACAAGTTTGTTTATGCAATTATCATTGACTCTCCCACTAGGAAGGGAGCCTTTGGAGGAGAGAACTTGTTCACTAATGAAGCTCTGGGACCAGGGTGGTGCTGGCATGTAGAAGAGGGTTCTGAATAAGTAAGTAAATAAGAGAGTGTATTTCACTCTCTTACTATCTCCACTGCCACCCTTACTTAGGGGAGCTTGTGATTCAGAGCTAAAAGCAGAAGTTGTCTGAAGTCAACCTGTCCTCCTGTCTTTCATGAAGACCTCATGAAAGTCCAGGAGCAGAAGCCAAGGGCTCAGGAGGGCCTCGGGTGAGGACCTGACTTTGGGGAAAAGAGTACTTGGGAGTCCGAGACAGGAGGATTGCAGGTTTGAGGCCAGCTTCAGCAATTTAGCAAGGCCTGTAGCAGCTTAGTGAGACCCTGTTTGAAAATTAAAAAAATAAAGTATGGCTGGGGGTGTAGCTCAGAGGTAGAATGCACCTGGGGTTCAGTTCTCAGTAACACACACACACACACACACACACACACACACACACACACACACACGAGGCAGTTTAGTGTAAAGGCTCTGATCCAATGCATACAGAGGAGAAACATTGTGAAGACACAGGGAGAAGATGGCCATCAACAAGCCGAGAAGAGAGGCCCACAGTAAATTCTTCCTTCATGGCCCTCAGAAGAAACCAACCCTGCTGGCACCTGTGTTCTTAGACTTCAAGCCTTAAGAACTGCGAGACAATAAATTTATGCTAAGCCACCCAGTCTATGGTAGTTTATTTTTTATTTTTTAGGTAGTGGGGATTGAACCCCGGGGCATTGTATCTTTAGCTACACCCCCAGCCCTTTTTATTTTTTATTTTGAAACAAGATCTTGGTAAATTGCTAAGGCTGGCCTTGAACCTACAGTCCTCCTAACTCAGTCTCCCAAGTACTGGGATTACAGGTATGTGCCACTGCGCCTGACAATCTGTGGTATTTTTGTTACTGCAACACTTAGAAACTAAGAGAGCCCCCCGCATGGCGTTATTCCTCAAGGAGACCAACTGGCTACTTGATGGCAGGTTGATTACACTGAGCTCTTTCTGTCTGAGAAGCATCATCAGTTCCTCCTTGTAGAGAGAGAGAGAGAGAGTTATTCAGGGTATGGGTTTGCCTTCCTGCTGACAGAGCATTAGCCAGCGCCAGGGGCTTAGAGAACAACTAGTGCACAGTTGTTGTTCTACTTAACACAGCATCTGACCTGGGGACCCTGCATAGCAAAGTTAGGGCAGATGTGGGTCCTTTAACACGGGACCCACCAGTCATATTATACAGAAGCACCTCATCAAGGTGCAGTGAGCCTCAATATGTGAGATCTCAATATGTCACCGTGTCCCCAATAGGATGGATTCATTGGTCAAAGAACCAAGGAGCAGAAGTAGAAATAACCTCATTTACCATTACTCCTAATGACCCACTGAGGGACTTTGTATTTCCTGTCCCTACAACTCTGGGCTCTGTGGGGTTGGAGGTCGTGGTTCTCAAAGCAGGCACACTCTTGCTGAACAACATGGCAAAGGCTCCGTTGAACCTGCATGCTGCCAGGTAACTTTGGACTCTTTGTGTCTAAGGGCCAGTGGGCAAGGATTCACATCTTAGTGGAGGCGGTAGATCCTGATCAGCAAGAGGAGGTGGGGCTGCGTGTACACAGGGAGGTGGGGAGGTATGCCTGTTGAACCCAGGTGGCAGGTGTACAATGTCGTAACCCCAGCCAATGCTCAGACCTATCAAGAATGAGGGTTTGAGTGACATCACCATGCAAACCACAAAGACCTGCAGAGGTGAGAACCAAAGGCGAAGGGGATTTTCAGTGGCTACTGAGGAGAGGATAAGTACCAACTGATGCCCTGAGACCTACTGCAGCCACGGGGGATGTAGACTGATCTAACGTCCTTCTAATTCTCACCCCAGGAAGAGAAAGTCAGGGAAACTGTGGAGGAATTGATTACTGAGTATGTATGGAGAAGTAGCTTAGTGAGTAGGAGGGCTGGGTTGTTGAAGCCATGGGGATGCACCACTTAGGTGTCCGTTTAAGAACAAACCTGCTGGCCGGGCGTGGTGGCGCACACTTGTAATCCCAGTACTTTGGGAGGCGGAGACGGGAGGCTCCGGGTTCGGGGCCAGCCTCAGCTCTCTGTCTCTCTCTCTGTGTCTCTCTCTCTTTGTCTTTCTCTCTTTCTACTTAGTGAGGCCCTCCGCAACTTCGTGAGACCCCGTTTCA
>PVJS01002217.1:26134-50592 GCA_004027185.1 Glis glis
CAGCTGCAGCATTGTGTGTGTGTGTGTGTGTGTGTGTGTGTGTGTGTAGGGCCTTGCACATACTAGGCGAGTGCTCTACCACCGAGCTCCATCCCCAGTCCTTCTTATTTTATTTTGAGACAGGGTCTCACTACATTGCCCACACTGGCCTTGAGCACGTGATCCTCCTGCCTCAGCCTCCTGAGTAGCTGGGATTATAGGTGTGCCCCATCATGCCCAGCCGGTTACAGCAGCTTCACGATCCAGCTCAGTGGATTGCACTCTCCCCGGGCTGCTCCCCGCTTATGACCAAGCATGGCAGAAGTACTAGAGTCAGGTCACTCTGGCCACCATGAGTCTCGGTATGGGAAAGCTTTGTGCTGGACCCCCTGTTGGGCCTGCCAATAGGTTCTCAGAACTGTGCTCTAAATGACAAACAATCTTGGGTTCAGTCTTTGGACACTTCCATTCCTTCTTTAACCATCTTCCTGGTGGATCTTGTGGAGTCTTGTGGCTTAAAATAATGACAGGTCATCAAAATGAAAAACTCTTGTGCTTCAAAGGACACAATCAAGAAAGGGAAAAGACAATCCACAGAACAGGAGAAAATATGTGTGACTCATGTATCAGATAGGGACTTATATCCAGAGTACAAAAGGAACTCTTACAATGCAACAATGAAAAGATAAGTAACCCAAATAAAAAATAGGCAAAGCAATTGAATAGATATTTTTTCCAAGGGAGATATACAAGTGGCCCGTGAGCATATGAAAAATGCTCAACATCCTTAGCCATCAGGGAAGTGTAAATCAAGACCACAATGAGCGCCACTTCACACTTACTAGGAAGGCTATAATAAAAAAGACAGACAATAAGAAGGCTTGTAGAATAGCCAGAGAAGTTGGAACTCTCGTGCATTGCCGATGAGAAT
Source organism: Glis glis (assembly GCA_004027185.1). Lineage (NCBI taxonomy): Eukaryota > Metazoa > Chordata > Mammalia > Rodentia > Gliridae > Glis > Glis glis. The sequence goes on from PVJS01002217.1 coordinate 27,045, forward strand.
GTAAATGGTACAGCTGTTTCAGGAAACAATTTGGCAGTTTCTGAAAATGTTAAACATAGTTACCCTATGACCCAGCATTCTACTCCTAAATAGACCCAAGAGAACTGAAAACACACGTTCACACAAGAACTTGCACATGAATATTCATAGCAGCATTATTCATAATAGCCCTAAATAGAAACAATCCAAAGCTTCATCAACTAAATGGATAAACAAAATACGGCGCATTCAGACAATGAAATATTATTCAGCCATAAAAAGGAATAAAGTACTAATACTCATGGTTGGACTTGGAGAACATTATGCTCAGCTAAAGAAATCAGAAACGAAAGGCCACATATTATATGATTACATTTTTATCAAATGTCCATAGAAAGCAAATTAGTAGAGAGAAAGTAGATTAATAGTTACCAGGAGCTTCAGGGGAGAGATGACTGGGCAGTGACTGCTGATGGATATGACATTTCTTTTTAAGGTGATGAAAATATAGTAGTGATTGTTGTACAACCCTGTAAATATACGAAAACCTACCAACCTGTATACTTCGGAAGGATAAATTTATGGTATGTGAATTTTGTCTCATAAAACTTTTATTAAAAGAAAAAAGTATAGGAATGAGAATAAAGATTATATGTCAGTAAACCCTACTCTCTCTCCTAAATTCCAAATGGGCATATTCAACTGGGTACTTGAAACTTCCACTTGGATACTTAATGGGCATCTAAAACTCAACACGTCCCAAACTGAACTCCTTGATCTCAGCATTTGTTCCTCCTGTAGTTTTCCCACCTCAATACATGTCAACTTCATGGTTCCAGTTGCTCAGGCCAAAAAATTAAAATAAAAAATAAATGGAGCCATCCTTGACTCCTCTCTTCCTTCACACCCACCAATCCGCCCACCAATCTACCTTTCTGTGAGCTACTTGTAGAATCTGACTACTCCTCACCCCGTCACTCTGGTCCCAGCCGCCATCTTCTCTTGCCTGGATTATGGCAAGAGCCTCTTCACTTGTCTCCCTGTTTCTACCATGGCCTTGTTACAGGTTAAATTGGGTTCTTTAAATTCATGTGTTGAAGCTGTAATCTGCTGCACCTCAGGATGTGACTCTATTTGGAGACAGGACCTTTAAAGAGGTGAGTAAGCTAAAATGAGGCCATTAGTGTGGGTCCTAAAGCAATCTGAATGATGTCCTTATTTATTTATTTTTTTTAGCAGTACTGGGGATTGAACGCAGGGGCGTTTTACCTCCAAGCTACACCCCCGGCCCTATTTTTTATTCTTTATTTTGAAACTGGGTCTCACGAAGTTGCGGAGGGCCTCACTAAGTAGCTGAGGCTGGCCGCGAACCCGGATCCTGTGGTCTCCGCCTCCCAAGTACTGGGATTACAAGCGTGTGCCACCACGCCCGGCTTTGAATGATGTCCTTATAAGAGGAGGAAATTTGTACACAGAGAGAGACAGGAGGGATGTGCACACAGAGGAAAGACCACAGAACACAGGAGAGGGCTGGGGATGTAGCTCAGTGGTGGAGTGTTTGCCTAGCATGTGCAAGGACCCAGTTTTGATTCCCCTCATTGCAAAAACAAAACAACAATAAAAGCAGCTGCAAAAGAAAAAAAAAACCAGGACAGAGGCTTCTGAAGAGACCAAACCTGCCAACACCTTGATCTTGGAGTTCTAGCCTCCAGCACTATGAAAATACAAATTTCTATTTAAGCCGCCCAGGCTGGAGTTTACTGTGGCAGCCTGAGCAATCTAACACCCCCAGCCCCGGCTATTTTCCATGCAGCAGCCAGAGCGGTCTTTCGAAATCATACCTCCTCAACCACTCAACCATCATGGCCCCCATTCTCCTTCCAACCTCATCTCCCGTGATGCAGGCCGCCAAACTCTGGAGGACATCATGCGCTTCCTACCCACTGCCTGTGCTCAAGCCACACCGACCTTTCAGAAGTTCCACAGACACCAAATCCCCCCGTGTTCTGTGGCCTTGGTACACACTGTCCATGCTGAAAACTCCACGCGTCCGAGGCTCACTTCCTCACCCTCCTGCTTGCTTCTCAAGCATCGCTCTAAGGGGACTTCCCCAATGACTCTGTCTAAAATGATCACAACTCTCCCGTGTGTGTGTGTGTGTGTGTGTGTGTGTGTGTGTGTGTGAGAGAGAGAGAGAGAGAGAGAGAGAGAGAGAAAGAGAGAGAGAGAGAGACTGACTAGGGATTGAACCCAGGGGCATTCCACTTCCAAGCTATACCCCAGCCCTTTTAATTTATTTGTTTATTTATATTTTTGCGGTACTGGGGATTGAACCCAGGGGCATTCTACCTCCGGGCTACACCTCCAGTCCTATTTTTTATTCTTTATTTCGAAACAGGGTCTTGTTAAGTTGCTGAGGCTGGCCTGGAACCTGCGATCCTCCTGTCTCAGCCTCCCAATTACTGGGACTATAGCTTTGTGCCACCACACCTGGCTTCCTCTGGTCACTTTCTATGGCAAGGAATACCATTCCATTTTTCCTCTGGCACATATCATCACCTAGCACGTGATTATCATGTATTCCACTATTCTCCCATGCTGTTTACCTCCTCCATGTTCCCTGTATCTTTTTCCCAACAGGAAAATCAGCTCCATGAAGACAGAGACTTTGTTCATGGTTGTATCCTTGTCCCCAGGACAGTTCCTGGCATACAGTAGAGGCTCAATAATGTTAATTTTTTAAACAAAGGAAAAAGTAAAAGAATTGAGGATATTTGGGTTTCCTTTAAGACTGAGCACTTATTTTCTTGCTAAAAAGCTCAAACCCACATTTGGGTGCTTAGTACACCAGGGAATTGATGCATAAGCCTCTACCTGTTTTTGTTGGTTTCCCTTCCTTCCCCTTTGTTTATATTTCTTTTATTGAGGTATTCTGGATGCAATTTTTTTTTAGCTGTGTTAAGTTTTGAAATGATATGGAGTATAAAGAAATAAACTTAAAAACAAATCTTAAAGCGTATCTAGTTTCTGGCCTCCTGAGTGGCTGTTTGATCCCTGGCTGCCAGGGGGTGGGAGAAAGACACTGTGTTTGTTCCCAGCCCATATTGCTGAGTGGACATGGGTTCCTCTTGTCTCAGGAGTTCCTGGGAGAATTCTTCTGAGGATCTACAAACTCTCCCAGGGATCATCAGCTGCAGAGGAAGAAAAGATTCTCTCCAGAAGCCCCCATGGTCAAAGAGTATGGAAAAACAATGCTTTGGGGGAGGCAAATGCATCTTCTTAGTCTATAAGATGTTGGGCCAAAGTTGAAGGGAGCACTTTAAAATGAGCCTGTCCTAAAGGGCACAGGGACGGTCTCTGGGTTAACTGCCTGGGTGCCAGCAAACACAGAAACAGAGCCACCATTGTCTGGCTGGCTGGGTCCCTAGAGAATGGCTCTGCCCTGGCTCTGCTCAGAGAGGAAGGCTCCGCAGGGCTGCAAAGCCTGCATGAGCCACTTCACAGACAGGGGGACAGGGCCCCTCTGCTCCCTCAGAGGTCAGACCCTGCAGGCTGAGGCCAGAACCCGAGTTTCTAGTCTCTCTGCTCACACAGTTGCTGCCCTGAGACAGCCAGGAAGACAGCAAAAGCCACACAAACCCAGAAGCAGCAGCGGAAGTGTCTTGTCCAGGAGGAGCTTGCCAAATACGACCAGCCCCTCTGCCAAAGAACTGTGTCATTGCTGGGTGCAGTGGTGCACACCTGCAATCCCAATACTGGGGAGGCTGAGACAGGAGGATCACAGGTTCGAGGCTGGCCTCAGCAACTTAGCAAGACCCTGTCTCAAAATAAAGAGTAAAAAAAGGGCTGGAGGTGAAATTGAGTAGTACAGTACCCCTGGGTTCAGTCCCCAGTACTATACACACAAGAAAGAACTGTGTTTTGTCTGTTCACACACTACATTTCTACCCCAAGGCTGGGTCAGAGCCAAGGTGAGGAGCCATGTGTTTTTCCATTACAGTTTCTTGGCCTCAGACTCCATGTGGCCTCAGATTACATCACTTTTCTACCTTCTTTGCTTCTTTGTGTTTTATTGTCTGACATTTCTCCCCGGTTGCTGAGGAAAGTCTAGTTGAGTCAGGAAAAAAGATCTAGGATCTACAAGGCAGAAATGCAAGCTTACTTGTTCCAGAGTCATGGCTTTCCAAGTGTCATGATGCATCCGAATCACATAAAAAGCAGTTCTCAAACTGGACCTGTTGAATGTCACCTGTTAAGAATGAAGCCACCCACATCCTAGAGCTATCTATTTAGTGGGCCTGGGGTGGGGCCAAGAAACCTGCATTTGTAACAAGTGCCAAAGCTGATTGGATGCAGGCAGTCTGCAGACCACACTGAGAAATAAGTCTGATGGAGATGGCTAACAATACAGGCAGGTCCCAAGTTATAATGGTTCTACTTAGGACTTTTTGATTTTAGGATGGTATGAAAGCAATTTGTATTCAATAGAATCTCTCTCTCTCTCTCTCTCCATATATATATATATATATATATATATATATATATATTGTGTGTGTGTGTGTGTGTGTGTGTGTGGTACTGGGTACTGGGGATTGAACCCAGGGACATCCTCCCTCTGAGCCACACCCCCAACATTTTTGAAACAGGGTGTCACCAGGTTGCTGAGAGCTTCGCTAAGTTGCTGAGGCTGTCCTTGAACTTGTGATCATCCTGTTTCAGCTTCTCAAGTACTGGGACCACAGGAGTGTGCCAGCATGCCTGGCTCAGTAGAAACAATTTCAAATTCTGATCTTTAGGTGGGCACAATGGCACACGCCTATAATCTCAGTACTTGGAAGACTGAGACAGGAGGATTGCAGGTTTAGGGACAGCCTCAGAAACTTAGTGAGACCCTGATTCAAAATAAAAAGGGCTGACGGTGTAGCTCAGAGGTAGAATGTCCCTGGGTTTAATCCCTAGTACCTTCCCCCAAATTCTGACCTTTTCTTGAGCTAGCAATATGTGGTAGGATACTCTCTTAGGATGCTGGGAGCAGCAGGGAACCCCAGCTCTCCAGCACCCATGGGATCATAAGAGGAAACCACCAATACTCTACCATGTACCGTGTTGCTAGATTATAATATTTGGTAGGTAAGGTGGAATCGATGCATTTCAACTTAAGATATTTTTATTTACCTACCCTCGTTGGTAGAGAAACATCAGGACAGGTGTTTGGGTCTGGCCACACACCTAGTGACTGTGAATTTGCACTCCCATGAGTGTTCTATTCCACAGAGGAGTTTGGCGCACAGCTAAGTTTGGAAGCTGCTGCTATGGAAATTATTTCATTCAGAAAAATAAGCCAAATGTGCTTTTGAGGTCTCCTGCATGGACTATCGCCACTGCCTGAAAATCATGGTACACCTTGCCGGCATAGAGACCTTGGGGAAAAACTTGCACGTGGCTCAGGAGCTGAGATCCTCAAACAGGACTGTAGAGATGGAAAGCACACACAGCTTTCCTCTCATTTCCTGGGCCTGGTAGAAATCCCCAAGGTGAAAGTGGCCATCTGGAGCTACCCGCCTGGCTGGGAGATAGTCCTGTTCTGAGATATTTGGGAGTGAGTCAGGCAGGGCTGCAGCTGAACCTGCCACTCACCAAGGAGCCAGCATGGATAGCGCACATCCTCAAAGGCTGCACACCACTACCAGAGGGCTCCTCCCTGCTGGGTACAGTACGGGGCTTCTGCAGCAGCCCAGGAGAGAGTGCTGTATTGGTGGAGCCGTCTGCACCTGCAGGCAATGCTGTAACCCACAGGAATGCTAGATTCCCTGGAGTGCAGATGAGGCCTCTGGGGAAAATCAGTGGCCTCAGCACCAAAGTATGTCTGCTTCTACTGCAAGGTCCCTGGTCAAGCTTGCCTGTTGGAGGAGGCTGCTTCTTGGAGGACCAGATGGCTTGGTTTTGAGTATATATTAAAGCTAGAGTCTCATTCAAACTAATCTAACCCTGTTTCCCAGTTCTCAAAACACACGTGGATATAATGGTCCAGGCCCAGGCCCAGGCCTAGGCCTAAACTACTGCCCTGACCTCCCAACTCCTCTGGGCATCATCCGTCTGCATAAGCCATCGCTCCCTTCATTCTTTCAACAGAACCAAATGCCAGAAACCTTCAGAATGACTAAAGTGGTCTGAGAGATTGTTCTAGGCCAGGCACCTTGCTAGTCTTGGCACTGGCAACTTCTTATCCAACACTCAGCAAACTGTATAGGTCAGAGAGTCCACTTTACAGATGAATAGAATCTAAGCGTCTGTGAGGTGAAGCGGCATGCCTGGGGTCCCACAGCCAACAGGAAGCAGAGCAGCCTGTCAGAAGGCCGCCACTGGAGTGCAGTGTTGAGCGGAAATAGCCCCCTCTACTGTGGCTCCGTGGATCCATCTCATCCACGTCTCTGTCTCTGCAGACACCAAGCCATATTCGCTAATGGAAGGGATCTTCCTTTCAGCCTGTCAACATGCTCAAGGGACTTGCACCTGGGCTCTCCAGCCCTCTTGCCGCTGTCCCTCCTTCCTCCTCTCCACGAGGCACCTCCGGCAGGTTCACCCCTACTGTCCCCTGGCTCCTGCTTGACGCCTGGTCGCTGCCCCCTCTGACTCTTCTGATGGCTGCCTTCTTGGTGCCGCGGAAGCCCGTGAAGGATGCGACACCTTGCTTAGTGCTCCTTTCTCTCCCTCAGCGCCCCTGGCCCAGAGACTGCCAGAGTTCCTGCCAAGTGACTGACCTCAGTGTCCTCAGGAGTTCTCAGGTAAAAGACCCGAAAAAGACAGTGGGCATCCAGATGAGGGCTCTTCCGTTTCAGCTCCTGGCAGAAGTATGAAGAGATCAGATACCAACAAGGTTTTGCAGCCAGAGAATTAACAGGAAGGTAGTGTAGACAAGAGAGCATCTCACTCACCTGCGGGAGGGGTGGGGATCATAAAACAGAGGCGGCCGGGCCCCACCCCGGAGGAGCTTTGATCCAGCGGATGAGGCTGGGGCATGAGAATGCACATTTCTAACAACTTCCCCATGTGCACTGATGCTGCTGGTCCGGGGACCACACTTTGAGAAACCCAGCTACAAAGTTCAGGACTGAGGTCTAACCCCGAAGTCACATCACTCTCCCACTCTACAGAAGAAACGCGGCAGTCCCCTCCCACCCACTTTGCCATGCAACCTCCCTCTCAGAGCCTCCCCTTCAGAGCCTTTGCATGGACCATCCATGCCCACTGCTGAGTGGAGGCTGCCCTCTTGTGGCCTCAATGCAAGATTACCTGAACTGTAATGCACCTGCTCTTACTCTTAGCAATTTGCCAAACATTCAATTTCATTTGCCTGACAGTAGATCCAGGAAAAATTGAGACATTCCTCATTCACCAGATCTGGTCAATGTGTAGAGGCGAGGCCAAGCATCCATTCGGTATATGATGGGTCAAGTACTTGGCCCCAGATGCCCAAGTACAGCAGAAATGACTCGTTTTCATTCATGGCTTGGGATTTTTATCAGGTGAGATGTATCTAGGAGAATAGTCCAAGTCAGGCACTCAGTAAATTCTCTGTTGGTGATATACCTTTGTAACATAATTTGTAAATGAATAATTTTAAAGCCCCTGAAACACTATGTGACTAAGAAGTGACCTTAGATTAACTTTGAATCACGTTTGGTTCTTTCCCCTAACTGTCTTGAACTTAGAAATCTGGCATTATTAACTGTGAGTCCTATGCAAAATCAGCCTGGAGCAATTTTTGCCAGCCCTGTCACCAATTGATTTGATGCAGGCAATCAACTTCCTAGTTTTTAGCAGTCATTGCAATACTGTTATAGGATTCACCACCACCTACCACCCAGGCCAGGTGTTGGTAACTAGAAAACAGTATCAGCTAAGCAGATCCTCAGATTGCAGAGCACACTAGAATCACCTGGAAGCCTTTTAAAAATACATATTTCTGAGCTCAACCCCCAGAGCTCTGACTGCAGAAGCTGAGGCCTGAGGCTTCACTCTCCTGATAGCTTCCTGACTGCTGCTGCTGGGTGGAGACACCTCTTGTATCACACACTTATAGAGTTTGATTGTTAGTCAGTCAAATCTGTAAGTTATCAGGAGCCTTTAATTCAAAGTGCCTCAAGCTGGGCACTATAGGTATTTCGACCTGGTAATCTTCGTTGTGCGGTGATGGTGGGGATGTCCTGCCCATTGTAGGTTTTTTTTTTTTAAGCAGCATCCCTGGCCTCTACCTACTAGATGCCAGTAGGAGCTTTCTCTCTCCAGGTTTTGATAATCAAACAGGTCTCACCTATCATCAGATGGCCCTGGGAGGCATAGTTACCCCGAGATGAGAACCACTACCCAAAGGAGTCTGCATTGGGTAGACTGTAAAGACAGCTTCAAGTATTGCCTTACATAATGATAATGTTTTCGTCTATTTTGTGTTGCTATAACAAGATACCTGAGACTGGATAAGTTACAAAGAAAAGAGGTTTTCAGCTCACAGTTTTGGAGGCTGAAAGTCCAAGGTGCCTTGGAAGGCTGTGAAGGACGTGTCGCCTCACTTAGCGCTCCTTTCTTTCTCTCCGTGCCCTGGTGCAGGGCCAAGCCCAGAGACTGGCCAGGTTCCTGCTAGAACCCATCTCGTGGCCCTGATTTGGGGCCACCAGAAAAGTAGCTTATATTTCTTGATTACTTAATATGTGTAAGTTATTTGGCTTTTTTTTTTTTTTTTGCGATGGGGATGTACTGTTTTGCCCAGACTGGCCTTGAACTTGTGGGCTCAAGGGATCCTCTTGCCTCAGCCTCAGCAGTAACTGGGACTACAGGCATGTACCACCACACCAGGTTTGCTCTGTGATTCTCGTTTCTTTGCTTGCTGTGTACTTTACCCTCATGCAGATCTTAATTCACACTAGACACATTTCAAGTGCTCCAGAGCCAAATGTGCTACTGGCTTTCACACTGCGTAGCACAAGTCTAGACTCTGAGTCCAGGCTCTGCTGTGCCCAGCCACCTTCTGGCTTCAATGTGTCACACAACACGGGCCAAGTTTACTTCAATGTCCTTCCATTTCTGGCCACATTTCAACCATTTTATCAGTCCCACATACCTATTCATGTACCGTACGATTTGTCCTTGGAATATTTCTACGTGTGTGTGTGTGTGTGTGTGTGTGTGTGTGTATGTGTGTGTGGTACTAGGGATTGAACCCAGGGGCATTCTACCTTTGAGCTACACCCCCGGACCTATTTTATTTTTTACTTTGAAACAAGGTCTCGCTAAGTTACCACGTACTGGTCTTGAACTTGCAATCCTCCCGTCTCAGCTTCCCAAGTGCATGATTACAGTCATGTGCCACCGTGCCCGGCTCGTACTTATTTTGAAATGAGGTCTACAGTTTTATAAAATGTGTCAAACAGTAGAACACCTCATCTGGTGGCCAGACTGTGTTGACTGTTATCATCTTTTAGTTTGATAACTTTTCCAGAGGCTGTTTCCCAACACAGCCTGTGTTTGTATGTGCACACAGAGATCACTCATCTATCAGATGCCAATTACTGATGCCTTGTTATTTATCTCAGGATACCCAGGAATGTTCATCCCCATTCAGGGACTCTGCCTTTTCATTAACCCCATGTGATGTTTCTCTCTGTAGTTTCTCATGTTGTCCTTAGTAAATGGTTTTGATCACTCAGGAGCCCAGTTATTAGCAAGAGAATTTTAAAATAAACCCTTAATTCTTACCCTGTTTCTCCATTCAAATCTTACAAGTATAAAAATCAAAATACACTTAAACCCCCAGGTCAACTCGTACTAAGAAGTAATGAGAACCGACCCTTGTGAAATGCTTCCTGCACATTCAGTACTGTGCAAGGTGTTGGACACACATTATCTTCTTTATTTCTTCAAGTAGGCCTATTAGGTGGGTGCTGTGGTGATTGCCATGTTAGAGTTGAGATGAGGAGGCACAGAGAGTTTAAGAAACTTGCCCAAGGTCACCCAGCTAGCAACTGGCTGAGTTGGGAGTCAGATGGAGTTCTGTTTGAGGACTGAATCTATTTTCTAACGTCTACACTTGATTTTCAGGAAAGGTGGCTTTTGAGGGTTCATGTTTCTGAGTTCGTAAGGATATGGTTCCATAGTTTATATACTGTACCCGGGACACCATAGGCCATCTCTGGCCGAAAGAATATGTATATATTGGTATTCTAGGAACTATCTCTGAAGCAAGGTGCCAGGAGCTCCCAGGGCTCCTGCCTTGAACAGGGGGCCAAGCTCCCAGCAGGAGCTTGAACCAAGCGGTCAGTTCAGAAACCAGAGCGCAGCAGGCTTAGGAGTAAACAGGAGCAGGGATGTGGAAGCTGAGGGTGAATGTGAGGCCTTCAGGAAGACATTTAAGCCACAGGGAGGAGACAGGGAGGCAGGGAGGCAGGGAGGCAGGGAGGCAGGGAGGCAGGGAGGCAGGGAGGGGTTGTGCTTTTGCTTGGTAATTTCATTTTGTTAAAGACTTCAAGCATGGGGTAATACTGATGGGGAGAAAATTAAAATATTGATGGTAGATGCTAAGCCCACAAGGACCCCAAAGAGTCAGAATGGGGAGCTATTTGAAGCTTATGCTGGGGAAAGACATTTGCTGGGCCTAACAACACTGCCTGCTTCTGCCTGCATTTCATGAGGGCTTCCCTCCTTCTCTGCTAATCTATGACTATTAGAGATTCCCAGAGCCGGTGGCTAGGGAATTTGTTTATAGTCAGAAAATTTTCCCTCTACTGTGCATAACTTCCTATTCTTTTTAGTAAGGAGACACAAAATATGATACCAGGATGTGTATCCTGGGGCAGTGCCTATGTAGGTGACATGGTTTGATACAAAGGACACTAAGTCTACCTCAATCTAAAATTGCCTGCCTCAACTCCTCAAACTATTCCACCACTTGAATTACCTTCCTAAAGAATCCTGTTAAAATACAAAAAGGTCAGAACAATCTTGAAAAGAATAGCCACGTTCACTGCATCATTCCCAATGGCCAGAAGGTGGAAGCAACCCAGGTGTCCATCAGTGGACGACTAGATGAACAAAATGTGGTATATCCATACAATGGACTATTATTCAGCCTTAAAAAAGGAAGGACATTCTGATACACACCATAGCATGTATGAACCTTGAGGACAGTATGCAAAGTGAAATAAGCCAGACACAGAAAGGGCAAATACTGAATGATTCCACTTATCTGAAGTACCTAGAGGAGTCAAATTCACAGAGACAAGAAAGTAGACTGGTGGTTGACAGGGATGGAAGGGAGTGGGGACCTATGAGCCATTGTCTATGGGAAGGAAGTTTCAGTTTGGGCTGATGAAAGAGTCCGGGAGATGGAGGGTGGGGATGGTTGCACAACCACGTGAACGTTCTCTATGCCACTGAACTGTATATTTTTAAATGGTTAAAACTGTGTTATGTGTATTTCACCATAATTCAACCAACCAACCAGCAAAAGCCTGAGTCACTTAAAAGAGCCCCTTGATGGCTCCTTCTCCCTGTCTCTAGTCTGCTCAGCTTTGCTTTGCAGTGAAGGGCACTCTGTGGAGAACACGGGGCTTTAAGGAGCTGGGACCCTCAGGGCTGGAGACTAGCTGGTTCCTCAGGCTAGTACCTCACAGGGCTCTGGGTGCACTTTAACCAAATTATGTTATGTGCTTATAGGAATATGTCACAATGAATCCCACATTTATGTTTAATTACAATGCACCAATAAAAAATAAATAAAACACCTTTTTAAAAGGCTGGGTCCTGGTTTCCATCCTGACCTGCGGAGGGTGCTCTGCTGGGCCCTCACAGCAGCAGGAGACCCGGGGAACCCTGACCACACGGCCACTTTTGCTGACTTGTGGATCAGTGACACTGCTTGGCCTATTCAGAAGCCCCATACCAGGTGTCCCTGCTCACAGGCTGGTGTGAGGACGGCCCTGAGGCTGCACCTGGACCTGGAGGTGTGAGCCACCTCCTCCTCCATCTGACCTTGGAAAGGCAGCCATTGTGGTCACAGCACATGCAACATTTTACGTCTCATTAACCAGAGAGACAGAATTGTTATACTAGGATGGGAACACTCGGGAAGGAAAAAAAATTACATTTCCATGCATCTACAGCTTGAATCCCATGTGGAACAGATGCTATTTTTATCAAATACTTTCTATTCTGTGACATGCTTTGCCAACTTTCTATTATTAGACAAATCAGGGAAAATCTGAGTTTGATTTCTCTCCCTTCGCCTCACCCTCAGATTTTGCTGGGAGGGTGGTGGTTTGGACTGAGACCCTGTCTTGTCAATAGAAGGTAAGGGACATGGGAAGTGACAGTCACCTGACAACTCCCTTTGGTGCCAGAGCATCCCAGAAAAGGGCTCTGCCTTCTTTGAAATGACATCTAGTCCTGGCTTTGCCCCGTGCCAGATGGCAGATCTGTGGGATAGGGGAAAATATGTTATTTTGGAGTATTTACAGCATCCTTTCCCCACCCCCCATTTCCTGTGAAGAAGGATTTGGTTTTGGCTGGCCAAGTCCTAGGGTATTTCTTGTGCAGAATATGGGAACACGTGGGATAGGGTTCTGAATTACGCAGTTCTGTGGGTGGGATAGCTTGACAGATCCACCTAAGAAAAGGCAGGGAGTTACCTCCCACAGAAAACAGAATAGATCTGAAGGTGACAGGGATGACAACAGCCAAGAGCCAGGGATGTGCTGAGGTGGGGGGATTCAGTAGCTAAATTAAGTGGAGCTGGAGTAGCTGCTTGTTGGGTTTGAGGAGGATCAGGGAAGAGACTAGAGGAATTTTCAGAAATGCTGTTGGTGTTGTGAACAGAATCCATCCCCTGCCCTTTGGCATTTATAAGATATTTCAGTACAGATGTAAATTGCCTTTAAAACTATGTTTTTTTTTTTTGTGGTACTGGGGATTGAACCCAGGGGCGTTCTACCTCCGCACTACACCCCCGGCCCTATTTTTTTATACTTTATTTTGAAATCGGGTCTCACAAAGTTGCAGAGGGCCTCACTAGGTAGAGGAGAGACAGAGAGAGAGAGAGAGAGAGAGAGAGAGAGAGAGAGAGCTGAGGCTGGCCGCAAACCCGGATCCTCCAGTCTCCACCTCCCAAAGTACTGGGATTACAAGCGTGCGCCACCACGCCCGGCCTAAAACTATGTTTTATATGAGGGGCTGGTGTTTATTCAAGGCATCCCAAACTACAAGGAGGCTAGATTAATTTAATAGAAGGGGATTTCATCTTCACCCCACTTCTCCCATCCACACAGACTGGATCAGATGTTTTTAACTGGTTCCTGGGCTGGGTGTGGACCCCAGATTATTTTCTTTGGTTAGTTGAGAGTTAATTATAAAATCCATATTGAAAATTGGGATTTCATATTACAAAAGCCTGTATTTCCTTTCCTTCTCTCTCATGAAAAAAAAAAAGGAAAAGCTGGCAATAGGAAGCCTTACTTTCCACAAGGCAAACACTGGCTCATGCTGTCTAGTTAACCCCAGTGCCCCCACTCCCATAAGGTGTGCATGTGCACATACACCTGGCCCACATCCTGCATGTGTATTTCCTACCATCTGGTAATGGCAGACTAGATAATTCAAACCAGCTCTCCTGCTGAGGACAATTAGAAAAGCAGAAAAAAAAAATCTGCTGGAAAGTATCAGAGTTAAAAAGATAATGGAGAATCACCAAACCAGGATCTGGGGAAAGACAGGTGACATTCAGGGAGGCAGGTCCAGGAACTGGGCCTCTTTTCTCTTTAGGACATTTGCTGCTCCTTGAAAAGACAACCAAGAGCCGAGAGCAGCATGTAGGTAGTTTAAGTCAAGATCCAATGAATTTAATTCTTCAAGTTAGATTAAGGGGATCGGAACCTGCTAGTTTCTATCCCCAGGTGCCTTGCAGAAGCAAATGCAAATACTGTGCAGGAATATAATACTCCATAACATCCTAATAAGCCTCAGATTACTTCTACCAACAATGACTCTCATGCAACTTTAGCACACATGAAAATAACCAGACTGGGCATGGTGGCACATGCCTGTAATCCCAGTATTTGAGAGGCTGAGACATGATATTCTCAGGTTCAAGGCCAGCCTCAGTAATTTAGCAAGACCCTGTTTCAAAATGAAAAATACAAAGGACAGAGAATGTAGCTCGGAGGTAGAATGACCTGGGGCTCAATCCCTAGTATTACGCATGAAAGAAAGAAGAAAATAACCAGGCACATATGGAAATAAGACAACATGAAAGAGATTCAATAGAAACAACTACAGTAGAAACCATCCCAGGGGACTCCGGTTCTTGAAGTTATCAGAAACAGACTTTAAAATAACTATGTTTACTGTGAATAATGAGGTAAAAGATAATATCAAAACATGGCAGATAACTATTTCTATAAATGTGAAAATTTGAAAAACAACTAAGTAGAAATTTGGAATGGAAAACTATACCAAGAGAAGTAAACAGCTCAGTGGATGGGTTTAACAGACAATTAGACACAGCTGAAAGGAGATTTAATAAGCTGGGAAACAGGTTAGCAGAGTACATCAGGATGAGACATGGAGCGGTAACAGGATGGAAAATGCTATCGCGAGAATGAGATATGGAATAAAAATGAAAACTGAAGTTCTAGAAAGAGACGAGAGCAACATTTTAGGTAAATTGATTGATAGATTGTCAACAAGGATGAAAGGGACCAAGCCACAGATTCCAGAAGTCCCAGGAGTCACAAACAGAATAATTTTTTTTTAAAAGCCACACCTAGGTACATCACGGTAAAATAGACAAAAACAAAGATAAAGGGAAAAAATTTTATAAGCAGCCACCAGTACTTGAAAAAAATGTAACAGTGTTGGCTTCTTGACAGAAACAGTAATTTCTTGGAAGTAGAAATTAGTGAAATTTAAATATCTTTCAGGTGCTGGAAGAAAATAACTGTCAACCTAGAATTCCAAGTCCAGTAAAAATAGCTTCTAATAATAGGAGTGAAATTAAGACATTTTCAGAATTTTTTTTTTACCAGCAGCAAATACTAAAGGGTATTCTTTAAGAAAAAGGAAAATGCAGGAAGAAATGATGTCCAGTGAGGGTTAATTTGAGGAAACCCAAAACAATATAACAATGTCTAGGGGAGGTTGAAAATTCAAAAAAAATAAAATGTGCATATAAATCAGAAGGGGTAAATGGAATCAAAATGTTCTAAAGTCCTTGTATTATTATTATTATTATTATTATTGTTGTTTTATTATTATTTGTAGTGCTGGAGATGGAATCCAGGGTCTTGTGCATCTAGGCTAGCACTGTACCATTGAGTTATATCACAGTCCCCTTGTATTACGATAGAAGATAAAAGTGCCAATTAACATTAGATTTTGATAATCAAAGACACATATTGTAATCTCTAGGATCGCCTCTAAAACATCACTAAAAATATATATAACTTCCAATATAATAGAGAGAAAAATGAAATATTCAACTACTCCAAAAGCAGACCAAAAAAGGAGAACAAAAAGAGCAGAGAGTACTAGGTGTGGTGGTGTATGCCTGTAATCCTAGTGACTTGGAAGGCTGACACAGGAGGATCACAAGTTCGAGGCCAACCTCAACAACTTCAAGCGTTCAGTAAGTATTTGTTCAGTGAATGAATGAATGAACAAATGCATGAATTCTCATCCACTGTAGACACCTGTTGGACCTGCCCAGCCCTCATCTATAACAGGATTTCTCAACCTCAGCACTATTGACGTTAGGGCCAGATAATTCTTTGTTGGTGGTAGAGGCTGTCTTGTGCCCCGGAGAATGTTGAGAGCCCCCCGGCCTCGCTCACTAGATGCCATCAGCATGATTCCAGTTGCAACTGCTAAAAATGTCTCCAGAAGTTGTCAAATATCCCTGGGGGACAAATCAATTCCAGTCCAGAACCATTGATTTGTGATACAGATTGACTTTGTGTAAGGGTGAAGGTCCTTTCTGAAAACAGCTAACTCTACAATCATTGATCCTGCCTCTCCCAATCCTCCCATGTTAAAATCCCCTTTCTTCCTGGGCTTTCTCAGTCCTTTTATGAAGATTCTCGGATACCTTATTTTGGATTTAGATTTCTCTAGGGTCACCTTCCCTGATTGCCCCCATGAATTAGGTTGGTCCTCATTACACATTGTCTGTGCTCATTATACATTTTCTAGCTACCAAATATCCTTTCTTGGTGATGCTTATCGAAATGGAATTCTTATGTTTATCTGAGTAATTATTATTTTGTTTCCCTGACTCAGTTCCCTAGAGGTAGCCTGACAAAGAATTTGACATGTAATGGGTTTTGCTCACAATTTTTGTATGTAGTACCCCAAACGAGGCCTGACACATTGTGGGTGCTTAATGGGTATTTGATGGCTGGATGGATGCCAACGCATTACCAGTCAGCAATAGCCAACCCTGGGGTACAACAGTCTTCATGAATTTTTGTGCTTGTGTTTTCTAAAACAATTTTGAAAAATAATGGTACCTGTATGCACCTTTAAAAATTTATGTATTAATTTTCATCATTAAGTTCATAATTATTTGAAGATTATAACTTCTAGCATAGTGTACATATGGGACTTTTAAAATTGAACTATGACTTTATTCTTTAAGTGTGCTTATTATTGTTATTATTTCTAATATTCTCTTTATTTGATTCCATGGTTATGTCCCTCAATATTCAAGTTACAGAAGATAAAGTTGTCAAATGAAAAAATGCCTAATGAATCATTAAAGTTGAATTAAATCATCAAAGGAAGCTTCTGGTTTGGGAACCTGAAAATTTTGCACTTGGGGCAAAGGCACTGTAAGATTTGCAAAGAGTGACGAGTATACTTTTCTTTTATAAACTAGGGGAAGAATTATTATGAAGACAGACATGTTCTTAGGCAAAACAGTTTTATAAAGGAATATTAGCTGGGCACAGTGACACATACTTATAATCCTAATACCTGGGAGGCTGTCTCAGGAGGATCACAGATTCCAGGCTAGCCTCGGCAACTTAGTGAGACCCTCAGCAACTTAGCAAGACCCTATTTCGAAATAAAAAATAAAAGTGTTTGGGGGTGTATCTCAGAGGTAGAATGTCCCTGGGTTCAGTTCCCCAGTCTCCTCCCACCCCCCAAAAAAGGAATATTTACCTGGAAAAGGCTGGAAGACAGCTACCCTGGGGGTAATGCAGCCTAACAGCCTGCAGAGGGCGGTGTTGGATAAGCTGTTGGGCCCGTCTCTGGCTCTCCCCCAGGCAGCAGGAAGGGCACCTCTGCCTGGAAGCGGTATCCCCAGGCTGGCTGCCCAGCCCAATCCTTTCTGGTGTGTGTGTGTTTGCACAGTGAATTATTCATAGGAAAATGACTCCAACAAGAACAGAGGCTCGATACCCCCCCCATACCTAGAATCAGGGTTGGGGACTCTAAACAGATAAAAACCATATTCTGTCTCTCCTTCAAAAACTGAATTTAAAGCTGAGTGCAGTGGTACATAGTGGATATTCAAAATCTACTTGTTTAATGAACTTGTTGAGTGAGGAGGATATACTAGCAAAAATTATTTTGAGATAATTAAAGAAAATGTAAAACAAAGCTCAGGAAATTTAAAGAAAATGGATGGGTATGGTGGTGCATGCCCGTAATCCCAGTATTTGGGAGGCTGAGACCGGAGGATTGCAGGTTCAGCAACTCAGCAAGACCCTCAGCAACTTAATGAGACCCTGTTGTTTTGTTTTGTTTTGTTTTTATTTATTTTTTGTTTGTTTTTGTGGTACTGGGGATCAAACTCAGAGGCATTCCACCTCCTAGCTATACCCCCATCGCTTTTTATTTTTTGTTTTGAAACAAGGTCTCCCTAGGTTACTGAGAGTCTTGCTATGTTGCTGAGGTTGTCCTCAAGCCTGCGATCCTTCTGTCTCAGCCTCCCAAGTACTGGGATTACAAGCATGCACCACCACGCCCATTGAGACCCTGTTTTAAAATTTAAAAGGGGGGGAGGTGCTAGGGGCATGGCTCAAAGGTAGAATGTCCCTGGGTTCAATCTCAGTACCAAAAAAAAAAAAGTCAACTGAATATGGGAAAGAAATTGAGGATAAAGTTATGGGTCTGAATCAACCACAGGTTTTTGTTTTTCTCTAATGCAGTGAAATCTCAACCTTTCACAGCTTCAGAGGCAGAAGAGGAAAGTGGCAAGAGCCCAGCTCTGCAGTCAGACAATCCCAAGCTTCAGTCTCACTCTAACCTTCTGAAGGTCAGGTTCCAGACTGTTCCAAACCTCAGCTTCCTTGACTGTCAAATAGGAGCAGTGTCACCTTCCTGGAAGACAGCTGTATGGATTGAGACAGGACAGGAGAGGCGCTGGGTGTATGAATAGCTTTTAGCCATAGCTCAGTCATTCCAGCAATGACAGGAACGGCGATGCTATTGAATCGGTCAGGCACGACTGTTTCGGCTCTCCATCCATGTTCAAAGAGGAAGAATCAGTGGTGAAAAATCATGCTATTTCCATGTTATGTTTTACATGCATAGGAGTTAAAAGCCGAAATAACCAGGGGAGGAAGGCAGAATCAGTGCACTGTCAAAGCCCACCCCTCCCTCTGCATTGCTTACACAGGCCTTCCAGGATTGGGCCCCAGTGTTGGTTAGAGGGCCTCCACGTCCAAAATAGTGTGTGTGACTATTTGACACGACCACCAGCCTGAAACATCACCTGCCTCGGACACAGAAGGAATGCCGTTTCCACTGCACAGATCCTCTTGTGAAACCTCAAAGGTTAGTGATCAACTGGTTGGAAAACAACTGAAGCACAAGTTGCTTGCTGCGGGACCCCAGCCCCTCTGCCTCACATGGAGAATAAGAACAGGGACTGGTTCAGAGAGGGGCATGGAGACGACTTGGATGAGATACTTGTCCTTTCACCTGGCAGCCGTCCAACCCTCAAATAGCTTGTGCGTCCAGTCCAAAAACAAGATCACATGAGGGGGGAGAGACGAGTACACGCATGCTTGTCCTTGGGCTCTCTGTGGGCATGCTAGCGTCAGCTGCCACTGCAGGGGCCCAAGGCGGCGGCCTCACAACCTGCTCCACTGCCTCCCTCCCCAGGCTCCGAAGCCCCAGGCCGACCTGCTATCAGGGAGGGTGGGAGTGTGGTGTTACCCTTTTCTTGGGGCTCCCTTGAGCTCTGTTCACACCAGAAAGGGAGAGGGAGAGCAGGACAAGTGAATCCAACAGCCTCCAGGGGATAAGGGCATTGCCTCCTCTTCCTGAAGGACACTCCCTTCTGCTGGCGATCGGGAACTCCCTTTCTTCCGCAGCGGCTGCCTGCAGCAGTCCTGGAAGTACAGTGTGATGCTGCGGCTGCTCCCACAGTCCAGAAAGACAGCACCCCAGGACCGAGGCAAAGAGGTGAGTGCATCTACTCTGCTCGGGGGCCACTGCCACAGCCCGTGGCTGGGCTCAGGCGTGGCTCAGCATGCCTGCTCTCCCAGCCCCCACGCCTCCTTCCCCTGCTCTGCTCTGGGTCTATGGCAGGCATCCATCCATCCATGTGATGGATGCCAGGGTAAGATTCCTGTACGCCCTCCTTTCATTAAGAGGTCAGTTCACTCTCAGGAAGAACTAGGTAGGTCTAGTTCTTAATGGGAAAGCAGGAATAATTCCCACCAAATGAATTATCTTTGTTGAGATCCAAGAAGACGATTACCAGGAAACCATTAGACAAATCCCATTACAGGAGAGCTAATGCTTCGTTTTAAAAAGCACTGCATAAAATAGGAAGTACAAGGATGCCAGCTGATTCTTTGTTATTGGGTAGAAAGGGGGAAAAATGAAAATTGGATCTACCGAGCTCCCATCCCCATCTCATCCTGACTTTTTAGAGCCCCGCAAAACGCACTTAGATTCACAAACTCCTTACTTGAGAACAAGAGGGATAAAATCAAGGGTCTGGAGAGAACTGCTCTGTAAGCAGAGTCAAGGGACAAAGAAGAGAAACAATTTTGCCTGTTGGTCTCCCCATCTCGTGTCTGCACACCCACGCACATCGCGTGGATGTGTGCCGATGTGGGGATATGTATCGGGGCCTCTCTTCCTCACACATGTGCACTGTCATCCTGGACCCAGACCGCGTGCTGGCGCTGGTCCCAGGAGGGGACGAGAGGCACCCAGGGCCAGCGGTGGCCACTGCGTTCTCTTTTTCAATTGTCTAGAAGAATCAAAGCTCCTCCAACATGACTCTTCCTCCCTCTCCCTCCTACGCGCCACGAACATGTATTAGTGACAGAAGGTTCCATAGAAAGGATAATTAGTAGTGGAACAGGTGATAAAAAAAAAAGACCTCCTGGCATGTCATTCCTGGACACCCCTGAAAGTGGGAAGGCCACCGACCAGAAGGCTTGTCTCTGGCTCAGTCTCTAGCCACCTACCATGCCCCACCAGCCTGGGCTCCCAGACTGCCTATTGGTCTTCCCACCCCTTGCCCGTCCTTGCCCAGTTCTGACTCCCTCCCCCTACTGTTGTGAACTCATCTTGCCTTGTGAGACCACCTCCTCTGGGGGCCTTGTCTGGCTCTTCCAGACCTTTCTGCTGTCTCTCTTTCTGAACCTGAATGTCTTTGACTGTCAGGACAAATGTTTACTGTTGCCACCAGGGTTTCCAATACCTCTGTGATGGGAGGTCGTAATTAGATCCTAGCCATGGGTCAGGATTCACCCCTGCCCCAGAGCCAACAAGAAGGTCAAGGGGTCAGGGATTTCACAAAAGGAGGTGCCTCTGGAGCTCTGTAGAAAGCATGGTGCTTAGCTGGGCGTGGTGGTGCA
The DNA here is from genome assembly GCA_004027185.1 of Glis glis. NCBI lineage: Eukaryota > Metazoa > Chordata > Mammalia > Rodentia > Gliridae > Glis > Glis glis. The sequence goes on from PVJS01002217.1 coordinate 47,894, forward strand.
TGCTTGTAATCCCAGTACTTGGAAGTCTGAGACAGGAGGATCCGGGTTCACAGCCAGCCTCAGCTACTTAGTGAGGCCCTCCCCAACTTAGTGAGACCTTGTTTCAAAATAAAGAACAAAAAATAGGACTGGGGGTGTAGCTCGGAGGTAGAATGCCCTGTGTTCCATCCCCAGTACCACAAGAAAAAAAGAAAGCATGGTGCTCTTTAATTAAATGGGTGGGTGGTGTTTGGGGCAATGTTGGCTGCAGGGTGGGATTTAGAATGTAACTTGTTCCTCTGGACACCAGGCAGTAGGCATGGGCCCACCCTTTCCCCTGCTCCTGACCAGGTGACCAGGCCAGGGGCACTCTCTCAAGGGGCGGCTGGCAGGATTTGGAAGGCAACCAGTTCCAGTCTCAAAGGAAACCTAAATCTTGAGAAAATAGTGAACATTTTTATAGTCTCTGCGCCATTACATCACAAGCCACAGACCTCTTGGCCGTGTGCTGGCAAAACCCTTGGTCTGAATACGTGTAGTTTATTTGACACACACTAGCCTATTTGTATGGGTTAGTGTGTTCAATAGAGCAGATTCTGTTTGACTTATGTCATTTCATTTATCTTCACAATATCCTATGAGTGGCCGAAGATCTGGTGTTCTCACCTTCCTCTATTGATGGCACAACTGAGGCACAGTGACCAAGTCATGTCCCAAGATTACACAGAAGGCCCCAGAATGGGGAAGGAAGCATTCTGAGGTCTTTAGACTCTAAGCCTGCTTGTATCTCCATGAAGTTATGATACACGGGATGTATTAGTCAGCCTTTTTTGTCACTGTGACTAAAATACCCAATAAGAACAACTTAGAGGAGGAAAGGTTTATGTTGGCTCATGGTTTCAGAGATTCAGTCCATGGTGGGCTGGCTCCAAGACGGAAACGTCATGGCAGAAGGATGTGGTAGAGGAAAGCTGCTCGACTCAAGGCAGCGGGCAAGAGGAGAGTCAGAGAGGAGCTGGGGAGAAGATAAACCCTTCCAGGGCACGTCCTGAGTGACCTCCTTCCTCCAGTGAGGTCCTGCCTGCCAGTAGTCCATACAGTTATCAATGGATAAACCCACCAATGAGGTCATAGCCCTCATGATACAATCATTGCTTAAAAGCTTCACCTCTGAACCTTGCTGTATTGGGGACCATGATTTCAATATATGAACTTTTGGGGGACATTTCAGATCCAAACCATAACAAGGCAAAATGAGTAAATGAATACATAGCACATGCATATGCATAGATAGATAGATGCACCAAGTAGAATTCTTTGGGTAAATCCTTAAGAGAAAAACTACTGCTAGGATCATGAAAAATGAAAATATATGTCCACAAAAATGTTGCACATGGACATTCATAGCAGCATTATTTATAATAGCCAAAAAGAGGGAACAACCCAGATATATACTAACTGGTGAATAGGTCAATAAAATGTGGTGTATCCAATGATGAGATATTATTTGATGATGAAAAGGAAAGAAATTTTGATACATGCTACAACATGAATTAACCTTGAAGGCATTATGCTAAGGAGAGAAAGCCCATATCGTATTGTTCTATTTACATGAAATGGGCAGAAGAAGAAAATCTACAGAAAGTAGTTTAGTGGTTGCCTAGGTCTGGCACTCCTGGAATGGGGAGTGACTGCTAATAGGTATGGGGGCTCTTGGGGGTGATAAAAACACTCTGAAATGATGGCAATGATGGTCACATGACTTTGTGAATGTACCCAAACCATTTAATTGTCCACTTTACATGGGTGAACTATATGGTATGTGAATTGTATCTCAATAAAACTGTGAAAAAACTCAAACCACTGCTAGTGGAAGCATTAAAACAGTGACAGGGCTTTGCTGAAGGATGTGGCCCCACCCTGTTCACTTTGATTAGCTCATGTCTTAGCCCACAGAGCTTGGCCTTAGGCCACTCACATAATTCCAGTGGAAAGACTGTAGATGGAAAAGATAGATCCATAGACTTCTCACTAGTGTCTGAGTCAGGAGGATCCCCCCCCTTTCCTGTAGAGATTATTTTAAATTGTACGGAATTAATCTCACTATTCCATTTTCACTTCTGGGTTTCAAATCATGCTTCAAAAAGTCCTAAGGTGATGAATCTCCTTAACGGATGCGTTGCTACCACGCTTTCCTCTACGGTGTGTCTTTTTGCATTTAATCCTTGAATTCATTAGGAATTTAAATAACAAACTGGGGATCCAGATTGGTTTTGTTTGTTTTGCCATATAGTGAGCCAATGATTAAATCAGGAGTTGGGTCATATTGTAACTTCCTGAAATTAAATATAAAAAGTGTGTGTGTGTACACATGTGTGCACACATGCGTGTGTGTACACATTTCTTTTTTTGGGGGGAATAAGGTTGTAGGTCTTGTTAGATTTTCAAGGTGTTTTGTGGCTCAGAAAAACCACTGTCTTTGTCCATTGTACAACCAGTCTGGGGTCCAGGTTGTGGACTTTCCAGTGCACGGAGGCTGACTGAGCCAACAGCTCAGGTGTCTAGTGTGCCCTGGGGCAAGTCCCCTGTCGCATACCACATGAGAGCTGCACCACCTTTTGGGATGACCATCTGCTGAGGCAGAGGACAGAGAGTGGCCCGCGCTGGCACCGCTTGGGCCTATAAAGCTTTATTTATTTATTTATTTATTTATTTTTGCG
>PVJS01002217.1:50692-87014 GCA_004027185.1 Glis glis
AGAAAGAGAGAGAGAGAGAGAGAGAGAGAGAGAAAGAGAGAGAGAGAGAGACAGGGAGAGAGAGAGAGCTAAGGCTGGCCGTGAACCCGGATCCTCCGGTCTCCACCTCCCAAAGTACTGGGATTACAAGCGTGAGCCACCACGCCCGGCTCCTATAAAGCTTTAGAGTTTTAGTTAGCAGCTGACAAATCCATAGAGCTGATAAACCATTTTAGCTGACAAAGCTCAGAGCCTTCCTGTCAAAAAAAAACCCTGCTTTTACAAAAGAAGGTAGCGGATCCTCACATGCAGGCGCATGCGTCATGTGAGAAACATACATGTAGCACCCACTGTGTGCTGGCCACTGTCTAGACTGGCAGTTCTCTAAGTGCTGTCCTGGGGCCAGCAGCAGCAGCCGGAAACCTGTCAGACACACACATTCTGACTTGGTAGGTCCCCCACACCTACTGAATTAGAAACCCAGCAATCCATATTTCAACAAACCCTCCAGGTGGTTCTGATGCACGTTCAAGTTTGTGGACCACTGGGCGTGTAACAATGAAGAGTCAAAGTCCTGGCTCTCCTCGCAAAGTTTCAGTGTGTGTGGTGGGGGAGACAGAAAACGAACAAGTAAACATCTTATGAATATGATGATTTTCAGACACTAGTAAGTTCTGTGAGGAAGAAAAAATCAGGGGACATGGAGGACAGTGAGGAGGGACTGATTTAGAAGAGGCGATCAGGTGATCTGAGCTGTGACCAGAAAGACAAGAAAAATCCAGTCATGCAAAGAATCTAGGGACAGGAAAGAAATGAATACACTCTGGGCAGAGGGAACATCAAGTGCAAAGGCCGTGGAGGTGGGATCAGGCTTGGCTCATACGTGCAGCAGAGCGGCTGGAGCACGGAGAGCAAGCAGGAGTGGACAGGGGGTGAACTCGGAGAGGCGGGTGGTGCTAGCAAGCTGAGCTTTTGCTCTCAGTACAAGGGAAAGGCACCGGCCAGTTCTGAACAAAGAAGAATGCAATCTGATTTACCTTTTAGCAAGATCCTTCTAGAATGAGCTATAGGGGCCAAGAGCAGAAGCAGGGGGACCAGTTAGGAGGATTTCGCAGTAATACGGGAAAGAAATATTACCTGCTAGAATGGACTACCAATGTGAAAACATCTATTTTTAAACGAAAACAAACAATGATGCATAACACTGTGCATAATAGACTGTTATAAAGCACATACTCATCCAGGGGTATAAAGACACTTTTCCCCTGAAAATACCCCTCCCAATGTATATAACATATGGTTATCTTTGGGGAGAAAAGGATGAGGATCATTTTATACCTTTCTATATATCACGAATTTATATCATGTGCATGAAGTATTCCTTTTATTTAAATGTAATTTTTTTGTGTGTGTGGTACCGGGGATTGAACGCAGGGGCATTCTACCTCTGTGCTACGCCCCCGGCCCTATTTTTTATACTTTATTTTGAAACCGGGTCTCACTAAGTTGTGGAGGGCCTCACTAAGGAGAGAGAGAGAGAGAGAGAGAGAGAGAGAGAGAGAGAGCTGAGGCTGACTGCGAACCGGGATCCTCTGGTCTCCGCCTCCCAAAGTACTGGGATTACAAGCGTGCGCCACCACGCCCGGCTTAAATGTAAAATATTTTTAAATACAAATATGAAAACTAGGATGGGTGATCATTATCAGAGGAGCAGCTCACTTCCTGTGGGTAGGATCAAACATCTTGCCCTGAAGTCAATGGAGAGCCGACTGAAATGATTGGGGCGAGCTCACATCCCTGGGTTACAGTAGACTGGGGCGAGATGCCCCGTTCTTGAGGGCTGTCAGACCCAGTTCCCATTGTGCCACCCTGCTGATGAATCAGGTCTTCTTGAGCCATCAGTGCAATTTCCCATGAATGTCCACCCCATTTCCCAGCCTCTGTCCTCTTGGCGGCTGTTCACTGGGAGGCCAGGATGCCCTCTGATGAACTGCCTGATTGGGCATTAACAGAAGGAAACGCTCGGTGGGGGGAGAGAGTGGCAGCCAGCATCTAATTTCTCCTGTCAGCTGATTAGGATTTGTGGTGCCCCAACAAGGTCAAATGAGATTAGGAAGAAAATGAGTACGTCTGGTGTGTTTCACAAAACTGCATCATTTACGTAAACAGGATGAGTGAGGGGGAAACTTCAAAGCACATATCGAATGTCAGTCTCAAGATTTCAAGGACAAGATGCCCGGGCTTATATTTTGCCAGCAGAGGAAGAAAATGTACTTATGGGGGCATTCTGAATCGGCTGAGCCGATCATGCCCTACTGTTGTTGTCACGTTTGGTGAAGTTAAAAAGAGAGTTTTATCTCTGATTTTCAGAGGCACTAAGCACAGAATAAGTAAAACTTCAGAAATGCCACGTTCTTCCTTTATTGCCCTCTAAATCTCTAAGAAGAGGTTTGGCACTACTTTCTGTAATAGCTACTGCCCAAGTGCTCTGTATTCAGTTCATCTGTTAGGATGTGGAAAGAAAATCTCACCTCTGGTACCAGTCCCAATATTTCAGATGGGAATATTTCAGATGGGAATGACTCCAGGCAAGCCCACATCTCTGTGGATCAACCTCCTAGGATTTCTGTTGGTCCTGGAAACCTATCATTTTCTTCCTTTCTCAGACCACCCCTCTACAGTGGTAGTATGGTTCTCATACAAGATTTAACAGAGCAGAAATGGCTTTTAAAGTGGTATAAGAGCCTTAAGGGAAGATCTGCTTTCCGTAACATATGCTGTATGGGATCTAGCATATTGTAGATGCTTACTAAATGGCATTGATGGCTATGATATCCACAGACTGTTTCCTGGCACAGAACTGGAGGGTTATTCTAAGGCCAGACTTTTCCACTAGGTAATCTCAGAGTCCCTTCCTGCTCTAAATAACAGTGAGGCCAAAAAAGCATTCACGTTATCATTCTTAGGATTTAAACAAATCTGTGTTTTATTTGAAAGATAAATCTAGGTACCTGACACGGAAGTTGAAATAAATATAGAAATCGAGGGAGGTTAAAATGAAACTTAAAAAATTTTAACATTGGGAGAATTAAATTTTATTAAGTATCTTAAGGAACTGAGGATTCATTATTTCCCAGTATTTTGACTGTAACTTTGTTGACCACTCGATATTAGTAGAGAAATTAGTGTATGTTAGTAGCTCAGAATTTTATTTACCTAAAAAAAACTCTGTGTGTGTGTGTGTGTGTGTGTGTGTGTTGAATAGTGTTTCAAAACTGTATGTAATAGAGAAATGAACTAAAATAATGACTTTGCACTGTCAGTGTTAAAGGTGTGCTTGGGCATACTTGGACACATTTAGCTGTCACGGCAATCCTGTGAGTTTGCAGAGAAGATGGAGTAATAAAGTCTTATTGATCTGCTGTTGGAAAGGGTGAATCTGGAGCCCTGAGGAGCTGAGTTGCTCAGGAATGGCCAGTGACACAGGGTGAGCAGGATAGAGGGTGGTAACCTGAAGTGGGGAGACCTAGTTTCAGTCACCGTACTGAGAACTTCAACTGGGGTACAAACCAGGTGAGATTCTAGATTTGCAATTTTTTTTCCAATGGAAAGTCTTTCTTTCTTTCTTTCTTTCTTTCTTTCTTTCTTTCTTTCTTTCTTCCTTCCTTCCTTCCTTCCTTCCTTCCTTCCTTCCTTCCTTCCTTTCTCCCTCCCTCCCTCCTTCCCTCCCTACCTCCCTCCCTCCTTCCTTCTTTCTTTCTTTTTCTTTCTTGTACTTGGAGTGGAACTTGGGGCCTTGCACATGTTTTATTTTGAGACATGGTCTTGTTAAGTTGCCCAGGTTGGCCTCAAACTTACAATCCTCCTGCCTCAGCCTCCAGAGTAGCTGAGATTACAGGTGTGTGCCTGTAATCTCAAAATTCAATTCAAAAGAAGTCTAATTCAAAAGAAGTCTTTTATCACACCATTAAAATATCACAAATTGGCCAGGCATGGTGGCGCACACTTCTAATCCCAGTACTTGGGAAGCTGAGACAGGAGGATCACAGGTTCACGGCCAGCCTCAGCTACTTAGTGAGGCCCTCCGCAACTTAGTGAGATCCTGTTTCAAAATAAAGAATAAAAAATAGGGCTGGGGGTGTAGCTCGGAGGTAGAATGCCCCTGGGTTCAACCCCCAGTACCACACACACAAAAAAAAAGAATAAGAAAATAGGGCTGGGGGTATAGCTGAGAGGTAGAATGCCCCTGGGTTCAATCCCCAGTACCAAAAAAAAAAAAAAATCACAAATGGTTCTATACTCTGGAATCTTGTTTCTTCAGCTGGACAATTCTTCTATCTTATTCATGGCCTGCTGAAATTTCCTTTTTCAGAGACCTAGATACCACCCAAACATCCTCTGATATCCTTGCTTTTACCTATCTTGCTAACTCAGAGCAGCTGAATTTGAAACAAGTTCACTGTCATTTCCTCCAAGGGTTAATTAAATTTTCTGGGCTTAAGACACTGAAGAAGCAGCACCTGGTCTCATCTGAACCCTGCAGAGGTATTTCTCACCTAAGAACTTTTGGATTTCAACAAGAGACCCATTCTCCGAATAATGACCCTGATGGAAATGTGCGCACAGGCCTCACCTTGTGGGAAGCCCTGTGCGACACTGTGATCATGTCCTGTGCGTGGCCCCGGATGGTGGGAATGGGAGGGAGCCAGTTTCTATTTCCCCATCGCCGGTTAGCTCAGGGTTTCCGTTTTCTTTGCAAGGAGACTGGGTTCTACCTTGCTATAATGAAGTCCCTCTGCCGGGTTCCTCTGGGGCCCTTCACCATGACTGTGTCTCCCTCCAGAGAGGTGTCAACATTTTCCGGGACACCCACAGTCTGCTGAGAATGGTCTTCATTCTCCTACCAGATGTGGCAAAAAAAGAATGCTTCTCTGTCCTCAGGATCATTAGGGTGTTTTCTAACTTTCAAAACTATCATTCCTTCCAGGTAAAAAAAGTTAACACATACTCTATATAGAATAATAATTCTCCAAAATTTAGAAGACAATTGTCTTCCTGTGATTGAGAAGGTCCTTTGGAATCTTGCAGATACTCAGGAAGATTATTATGTTTTAAAGCACATTGTCAGTCTCTTGAGTATGTGGAAGTGGCAGTTCATAGAGGTTCCAGGGTTTGGAAAAATCAACTTTTTCTATACCTTCAGTCCTTTTTGGGGTATCCGTGGTCAGAGTCTGAGCTCCCTGAGGCTCCTCCCTTCGGAAGGCACATGAACGCCCTTGGGTGCTCTGTGTAGAGCAGAGCTTCTCCACCTTCCCTGAACCCCCGAGGGGTACTGTCCAGAGGAGGGAGAGATAGGAGAGCATGTCGCCAGCTCTGGCAGGTCAGTCTGTACCTGTCTTTCTGAATCATCAGGTGGGCAGGCTGGTGTGTGCTCCTGCAGGCACACCCACCCATGCCTCCCAGGCTCACACACCTGCATAAGGAGGAGGGACTCTGCACCAATTATAGGAAACGATTAATCAGGTTTCCATTTGGTCTCTTCAAACAAGATAGCAAACCTTAGCCTTTCAGTCTACCTTCGTTCCCTGCCTTCTAGCCAAATAGTTATTTGTTCAGACAGAGCTTCCTTCCTCCTTTCCCCATCCTGGCCAGGAATATGGAGATGATGCCCATAGCCCATTGAAGAAATTCCCACCCCCGGAGCTGGGCTCACCTGAGGACGCACCTTGTCCAACAGGGACAGGCTGTGAGGAATAGAAACATTCTCTCCACAGCCCCTCCCCAGGCCTAACCTGGATAGCCACGTCCAGGTGGCCTGCCTCTGCAGAATGCCCTCTATAGGGTTTAGCTCTGGGAAGGGCATAGACAGACACTCTGCCACACTCAGACACCTACCTACACCCTGTGTGAGGATGCCAGATGACAGAAAGAAAAGGGCTCCCTGTCATCGAGCAGCCCTCTGATTCCAGAAAAGTGTCTTTGAGCCATGACCTGCTGTTTCCCTGGTTACCGAGGCCTCAAAATAAACAGGATTCTGCTCAGACAGGCCAGTAGTCCACTCAGCTCAGGCATTTGCCCCAAGACAAACCATGTTAAAATAACCCAGGGTAGCTGCTGCCACCGTCTGCTGTCTCTCTCTCTCTCTCTCTCTCTCTCTCTCTCTCTCTCTCTTTGCTGGCCAGAGGCTCTGTGTTCCTGGCCGCTGCTGGCTGTCCAGATTGGGGGCCCTTAGAGCTGTGTGTGCATTGCTGTGAGTGGAGTGGGTCCCTTCTGCTGATGAACAATGCCAGAGACAGAGCCGGAGGCTGACAGTCTCGCTCCCCCACCTGCCCCCCTGCTTCCCACGCGGCCCTCTGGGACTGGCAGCCAGCTCTGTGGCATGGCGTCTGGAGGCAGGCCAGCACCCTGATGTGCGTGTCACGGCCCGTCCTTCTCCCTACACAGAGCTGCAGTAACCCAGAGGTTCAGAGAGCCGGCTTGGGGCTGCCGGGGAGGCAGCCACAGCAAGGTGACAGCGACAACACAGGGCCGGAGCCAAGCGGATTCTGTTTCCTCTGGGAAGGTCCCCAAGCGAGTGTGGCGAGAGCCTACAAGCTCTTCAGGTAAGAACCAGGGGGTCTCTTCTGGGGAGAACAGGCTCTGTCGGGAGCTGAGGTTGTGTATGGTCTGTCTGTCTGTCTGTCTCTCTCTCTCTCTGCATGTGTGTGTATCCTGGTGCAAGTGTAAGACTGCCTGGAGAGGAAAGAAAAAGGGAAAAGTTAAAGCAGAAACGCAGATAGCAGCGGAGCTAGCAGTCCTGCCAGTGAATGCCGAGCCGCTCACCTCTGGCTGGGTGGACACCTGACGCAGATGCTCTGGGGAATGGGCTTGATGACGCCAAGGTCAAGTGAAAATAGTGCTTACAGTTTAGAGCCTGCAAAAGCGATCATGCACCACGCCGCCCCATTATCTCCATCCCCCCAGAGCCACCGAGCATGGAGGGGGCGGGAATGTTCTCATCTACTAAGCGCTGGATGCTGCCAGCCCCTGCGGTTCTGCGGAAGCCCCAGGCTGTGGCCACAGGGAGGCTGGCTGGTATTATCTTGCTGTGTCACACTCACCCTCGTGGGCAGCCTGGATATTCAGCTGCCTCCAACAACCTGTCCACACAGTGGTCGGCTGAGATTCTATCAGCCTTTTGATATAAAGTTTGGGCTGAACTCTGGGATTATCTGAGGGTGAGTGAGGTCCAGGTTTTGATACAGTGGTGTTCTGATGCCCCAGCACCTGGGTTGCCCCTTCTCTTTCCTTCTGCTTGCCTTTGAGTAGCACATCCTCATCTTGGAACCCCTCCCAAGGGCACCAACAGAGAAGGAGCCGGAATGGGTAACCACTGGGCACATTCTTTGGCATGCAGGCTATCCACGCCCTCGTCGCTATTGCATGCCGAAAGTATGCAGGGATCCCAGACGAGAGCACTTGAGAAAGTCAGACCTCTAGGTGCAGGGATGGGGATCTTAGGCATTTAATCAAGTACCATTTTTCAGAGACCTCATCTTCCATCTCAGACCCAAGAGCTCAGTGTCTCAGCAGAATTCAAGCACTCTGTGCTCTCTCTGGCTGCTTTAGATCCACATCCCCTCCTCCTCCTTCCTTTCTGCTTTGGTGAGCAGCCCCTTTCCTTTCATTCTCATCAGGGATGTAATCCATTGGTCAAGGTTCAGCTTCCCCTCTGCAGTGGAGGGGAAGGACAGTGGGAGGACAGTAGGATCCCGGCAGAAGGCAACCAGGCTGCCCCCTGATGACTTCGCAGGAGGACGAGCCACAGTAGCAAAGACTTGAATAGAAGCAGGCCTTGTTTTGGGAAGTGGCATCCAGTGAATGGCTGACCAACTGTTCATAGGGCTTTTTGTGTGAATAAGCGTGGATTTTGGTGGAGCCTTTTATTCACAGCCACAGTTTCCCATTTCCATTGTTTTTTTCTGTGTTGGTCACTGAGGACTTCCCAGGAAAGCCCCCTCTTGAGACTGTATCTCTGAAGTCAAGGTCACCAGTTTGCTGCTGAGGGCAGTGGCTGAAGATGCAGGGAGACTTTCTTTCTTGTGTTACCTTTGCTTTATTTAGTATGAAGAAATGGATTTTGAAATGAAGTACTTAATTGAAAGCAAAGTTAATGCACAAAAAATCAAGCAAGAACATAATGAGCAAACACTCTTGCAAATCTGTTGTTTACATATGCCTTGCCTATGTAAGTCCAAAAAGGACTTGAGAAAGCAGGATCCGGTTAAGTGGTTTGACTTGCAGATGAGTAGCACTAGCCGTGAAGATAATACTTTCAGGGGGAATGGTGGGCGACATCCGTAAGCTCCATCTGCACTAGTGAGCGGATGTCCGGTCTTGGCAGAGACGGCGGGACCGGTCTCTCTGCAGACTCTGAAAAAGCCATCAAGGATCATGCAGCTGCCAGCTGTGCTGTGCCAGCTGCCAGCAGCTAGGTATTGTGCAGAGTGGGAGGCACGCCCTCTTCCACCTCATTAAACAGGCATTGCTTGGCTGATGCAGTACCCCTTGATTTAGGCTGTTAGAAAAATCGGTAGTTGTTTCTGCCAGAGACATACCCTGCTGTAGGTAAAGCTGACATCTACACATGGCACATAAATTGTGCGTGAATGAGTATTTTTCCTTAAGAAAGGATTCTCTAATCAACAACTGTTTCAGTACCCACAAGGTGTCCCATTTCAGATGCGACAGGACCCAGCCCACAACCACAGAGAAGGGAGGGGACCTACAGGGTGGGCAGGTAACAGAGATGGGCCGGGCTGATGGAATGTCCGATTCGGCTGGCAGGTAAGTAAATGAGCCTAAGGGGCAAGACAATACAGGCTTCTGAGCCAGTGGCCTGCAGGGAGAGAAAGGGGAGGGAGGGAATAGCAATTATTTTAACTCCTGAATCATACCATATAAGAGAAACAGCATAACATGTTGGCTAAGTGCATGGATCTCCTGGCTCGGCTGCCTAGGGTCCAAATTCTGACTCTACCACTTATTAGTTCTGTGACCTTGTGCCTCAAGGTCTTCTTATCTATACAGTAGGGGTGATAAAGTCCCAACTTTGTTGTTTTTTATTTTTATTTATTTATTTCTTTTGGTGCTGGGGATGGAACGCAGGGCCTTGCACATGCTAGGCAAGCGCAGTCACTGAGCTACAGCCCCAGCCCCAGCCCCAACTTCGTTATGGGAAAGTTCAAAGGACTAACAGCCCTAGTACTGTGCCTGGCTTACACTGAGTACCACAGGAGTGTTTGGTATTAATATTATTAAAATGTGAGCTCCGAAGAGGCTGCTCTCAAATCCATTTCTTCCCAAGTCCTAACTGGTCGTTCTGCGAATGGCCCTTAGCTCCCCCTCTTGGCAGCATGGAGACACGTTTGCCTTGGCATCTATGAGCATTCAGAACAGAGGGCTTCTGTCCTGGTCACCAGTGTATTTTGTCCCTCCTACATCCAGGCACTGGCCTTGGCTTTAAGCGCACCAACCTGCTAGATTCTCTTAACAACCCTGCGAAGTAGGGGCTGTAATAGGTGCAGGAATTGAGGCTTGGTGGGTGGGCGATTTGCCTACCGTCCACAGCTACCAGGTGGCAGAGCCAAGCTTCACACCCATGCTGACCAGTGAGTCTGTGCTCTTAACTGGGGGGAGGGGACTGTGTTTGTGTTGGGGACTATGGGAATTGTCCTGAGAGACAGCTGGAACTTGGTGACAGGAATACAGAACCAGGTGATATTTGAAAACCTTAGAAAATAAGTCAGGATTTGGAAACTCTGCTTAGAGATGGCAGGACCCTAGCTTGGGGCCACAGGCAGAATCTGAGGCTTGAGGACCTACAGCCTTTAGGATTGGGTCTTTGGAGCCGGGCGTGGTGGCGCACACTTGTAGTCCCAGTACTTGGGAGGCGGAAACCGGAGGATCCGGGTTCGCGGCCAGCCTCAGCTACTTAGTGAGGCCCTCCGCAACTTCATGAGACCCGGTTTCAAAATAAAGGATAAAAAATAGGGCCGGGGGTGTAGCTCGGAGGTAGAACGCCCCTGGGTTCCATCCCCGGTACCGAAAAAAAAAAAAAGAAGATTGGGTCTTTGGGAACAAGACATGATGCAGGCACTGAGAGACAAGGTGGGACTCCGGTTTTCCTGAACCAGGCAGTGGATGGTGCCCAAGGACAGAAGAAATGGGTGCTGACAACAGAGACACAGGCACAGCCAGCACACTGGGCCAGAACTCCCTCCATCCCTCAAGCCTAAGGTCAGATATCAGTTTGAGCTGGGCCTGAGGTTAACATTGAGTGACCCCAGTTGTGGGGCAGGAGGAATGGACGATCCAAACCTAGGTGTCTCAACACAGTAGTTTATAGGAAGGTAAAAGATCCCTGTAGGGTATATTTAAAATGTAACTTACAGAGTTTGGTTTATACATAACTGCTGAGGATTACCTCTCCGACTTTGTCCAAGGAATGTCGGTGATGCAAACAGGTATGAGGGGTGTGCCCACCTTGTACCAGGGCCGTGTGGATGTGGAGGATCACTCACAGACATGACTCATCTCCAGGAACTGTGGTCAGGAGTTTACTATGCATGAGAATCACAGGGGAGCTTGTTAAAAAATCAAGTTCCTGAGTCCTATGTGCAGTACTGACTGAGTGGGTTCTTGAGAGATCCAGAATTCTGCATTTCCTGGGCAGGGCCCTGGTGATTCTGATGCTGGTGCTCCAGAGGCCACAGTTGAAGAAGCTCAGGTCTGGCTGTCACTCTGAGTCCCTTCTCTTTATTACTAGTAATGGGAGCACAGTTGTGGGGCCTGAATTAGTAGCAGTTAGCCTGTGTGTGTGTGTGTGTGTGTGTGTGTGTGTGTGTGTGGTATTGAACCCAGGGGCATTCTACCTCTGAGCTACACCCCAAGCCCTATTTTTTATTCTTTATTTTGAAACAGGGTCTCACTAAGTTGCAGAGGGCCTCACTAAGTAGCTGAGGCTGGCCCTGAACCTGCGATCCTCTGGTCTCAGCCTCCCAAGTACTGGGATTACAGGGGGGCACCACCACACCCAGCTTTTTTTTTTTTTTAAGATACCAAGGTGTTCTACCACTGAGCTACATCCACAGACCTTTTTATTTTGAGACAGAGTCTCACTAAGTTGCCCAGGCTGGCCTTGAACTTGTGATCCTCCTGCCTCAGCCTCCGGAGTAGCTGGGATTACAGGTGTGCACCGTTGTGAGAGGTTTTAGCCTCTTCCTTGTCATCACTTCTTGAATGACCTGACTAGACCTCCACCTATTATAATAACAGCAAGAACACACTTGCTGCATACTGAGGTGTTGTGTGCGGGGCACGGCGCTAAGTGCTCCACTATGTTGATCTCTCATGGATTCTTCACAACAACCCTGTAAATTAATATTATTAGTCACATTCACAAGTGAGAGAAGAGGCCCTGTTGCCAGTAAGTGGCTGAGCTGGAATTTGAACTCGGGACTAGCAGATCACCGTAGCCCAGACATTTAACCACTAGAGTATTCTGCGAGAGTAGTTCGAGCCCCTGTAGTTCAGCGCTCCTATCTTATTCTTGGGTGGGGTGTCTTTCTCCGGTTCATGTTCCTCTAGTGTCCATCTCAATCCCAGGTTCCCATATAATTTCTTGGGAAGAAGATGGGTCCCTGCATGTCCCGATTTTTATTTCATTCAGTAAGTCAAAGAGAGTTGGGGAAATGGGCATGTGGAGGTAGGTGTCACAGGTTAAATCTATATGCTCAAACTCACCCGTTAACCCCAGTGCCTAAGAATGTGACCTTATTTGCAGATAGGGTCTTCTCAGAGATAATCAAGTTAAAATGAGGTCGTTAGAGGGGCCCTAATCCACAATGACTGATATCCCTATGACAAGGGAAAACTTGGACAGAGGTACCGGCAGAGGGAAGATGAAATGAAGAGACCTAGGAAGAAGATAGCCATTCGTATGCCAAGAAGGGAGGGCAGGAACCGGTCCTTTCCTCACACCCTCAGAGGCAACCAACCCCGCTGATCTTGGACTTTCAGTCTCCCGAGCTGCGAGACAATAAATTCCTGTCATTCCAGCCACCAGCGTGTGGGACTTGCTGCCACAGCCCCAACAGAGTGCACAGTAGGAAACCAGAGTCCTGGGTTCCCCTTCTCGGCCCTGACTTTGGGGTGATCTAGCTGAAAGTCAGTACTTCATGACAAGTTGTAGCAACTTTTTTTTTTTCTGAGTACTTTTCTGTCAGCTTACATCATGTTCTTGGAAACTACTAGTCTCAAGACCAGGAGAGAAGGACTGGATAGAAAGAGTGAAAAGGGAGAAAGGAAGGAAGGAAGGAAGGAAGGAAGGAAGGAAGGAAGGAAGGCAGCAGGAGGAGAAAGAAATGCTGTGGGGACGGGATGGGTATACTGAGGGCCAGTAATGACCACATGGGGTTCATGCTGCCCGCGCATGGGGCACCTCCAGTGTGACTGGGAGCAGGTGGCACAGCACTGGTCTGTCAGTCCCGCTCCATGAAAGCTAAGTGGAGGTTCAGACATCAACCAAGCAGTGAGTCCAGTTCTCCACAGAGCATGGAGGGGGGAGGCGCCTGACTAGGGAGGGGGCCAGGCTCAGCTAAGAGCCAAAGGACAAGGACAGTAGGTGTGGGTGGGGAGGGCAGAGTGCTTCCAGTGGGGGGAGATCTTGTGTGAAGGTCGCATGGTGTGAGGAAGCATGGTGTGGCCAGGAAGCCACAGGAAAGCCAGTGTGGGCGAATAGGAGCCTGAGAGGCTGGCAGGGGCAGCCACACGGCCCTGTAGAGGATTTACATCCTTAAGCTGTGAGCCGCAGAAAGCCAGAGGAGGAAGTATCTCTAGAGGACAAAATCTCATTTCAACAAAAGGAATGTTAGAAATGCTGATGGCGTGGGTTTGCGGCAGGCTAGCCCTGATGCAAGATGGCAGGCTTCCTGGTTTCCCAAACCCAGGGTTGGCTGCATGACCATTAGGGAGTGCGGGTCCAGGTCACTCCCTAAATAGTGGTCCAGCCATGATCTTCCCTCAACAGTGGGTGTTCTAGGTGTTTGTAATGGCGCCATTGGGAAGGGTGTAAATAGGGGGGCTAATTGGTGAGCTTGGTGGCCAGGCCAGGCTCGTCCTGCGGAGGCCTGGGTAGCCCTTTCTTCAGCATCATGTGAAGGACACAGAGGTCGCCTGGAAACGACCTTTGCTGTGCCGGCTCAGCTCTGGGCAGTTGCAGGAGCAGGTGTGTGTTTAGGAGTGTAAGTGTGCAGCAGGCAGTAGAGGAAGGCAGAGGGAGAGGGGCCAGGAACCCAAGTGGACCCCTAAGGACATCGGGGAGAAGGGGTCTGAAAAGAGACATGCAGAGGACCCAAAGCCCAGTTCTGCATCATTTGTAATTCATGCAAGCTGCAGTGGGTGGAGCCTGGACTGGTGCTGGGATATCCCAGCTTGGTGTCTGCAGCCCCACCAGGTGCCTGACCATCTTGATGATGCCCTGCTGCACCATCACCATCACTGGGAGACTTCTCATGCAGGCCAACTGTTGTGGGCACAGCCCCTGTGTAACCACAGCCCTGCTATAGAAAACTGAACGTCTGTGCCTTTGCCACACGCCCTGTCTGTCACAAAAAGAACTTGCTTCCTTAGGATTTGAGTGAGGCACTGGATTTGGTTAAGCAATGAATTCTTGGAGCACACTTTTGAGGACAGCAGCCAGGATGCATTCAAAAGCACCACTCACCCCCTAGCATGGCTTCTTCTCGGTTCCTCTGCTGTTCCAGGCCCTTCCTTGCCTCTGAGACTTTGCAATTGCTGTTCCATCTGCCTGGAATGCTTCCCACAGTTCTACACAGGGCAGACCTCTTCATCCTCAGGCCTCGCCCTCCTTCCTATCCCCTTACTCCTTACTTGGCTCTGCCCTTTGGGGCACTTTTCCCAGTTAATAGTTATCTCATCAGTTGTCTTTTCTTTTTCCTATTTTGTTGACTTCTTTTTCTTATTATTAACACATGTTAATTGTACAAGTTAATGGGTTTTATTGTGACATTCCCTAAATGCATACATTGTGCCTTGATCATGTCTACTCTCCCTTCTACCCTCTTTGTCTACCCCCCTTCCTGGTCCCTTGCCCCGTTCCTAGTAATAGTTCCTCTTCTGTGTTCAGGGTTTTTTTGTGTGTGTGTTTTTTTCTTTCTTCTTTTTTTTCTTTCAGTTTCTGCAACGAGAGAAAACATGCTGTACTTGCTTTCTGAGTCTGGCTTATTTTACTTAAGATGATGATCTCCAGTTCCATCCATTTCCTGCAAATGACAGGACTTCGTTCTGCCTTACGGCTGAATTATACTCCATTGTGTATACATACTACAGTTTCTTTATCCATTCATCTTTTGAACGGTCCTTAAGCTGATTCCATAACTTGGCTATTGTGAGTAGTGCACAAGAAACATGGGTATGCGGGTATTTCTTTTGTATACTGATTTGATTTCCTTTGGATACATACCCAGGAGTGGGTAGCTGGATCATATGATAGTTCTGTTTGGAAGAACCTTCGTACTTTTTCCCATAGTGGCTGTACTCATTTACATTTCTACCAATAGTGTATAAAAGTTCCTATTATTCTATATCCTCATCAGCCTCTGTAATTATTATTATTATTATTATTATTTTATAATAGCCATTCTGACTGGGGTGAGATAGAATATTAATGCAATTTTGATTTGCATTTCCCTGGTAGCTAAAGATATTGAACATATTTTTCATATATTTATTAGTCAGTTGTATTTCTTCTTTTGAGAAGTATTTGTGCAAATCATTTGCCCATTTTTTATCGGATTACTTGTTCTTTCATTGTTGAGTGTTTTGAGTTCTTTTTATATTCTGGATATTAATCTTCTGTCAGATGAATGGCTGGTAAAGATCTTCTCCCATTCTGTGGGTTGTCTCTTCACTCTGTTAATTGTTTCCTTTGCTGTGCAGAACCCCTTTAAATTTGACATAATCCCATTTGTCATTTCTTGCTTTTATTTCCTGAGCTATTGGAGTTCTATTCAGAAATTGTTCACATCAGTTAAAAAACAAGTTGCTACTGCCTATTCTCCCTACTAGAATGTAAAGCCTCATGAGGGCAGAAACAAGACCTCGTCTGTCTTGTTCCTTGTACCCCAGTGCCTAGGGCAGAGCCAAGCTACATAGTGCATAGTAGGTGTGCAATAAATAGCAGTCCAATGACTGCCTGAGTGAATCCTTATGTCTTGGTAATGGGAAAGCCAAGACCCAGGGCAGCAGTGAAACCTCCCACCCTCTGCTGGTTGGTACTGCTGTGGGAAGGGGCAGGCCCGTCTGGGAGCAAAGCAGCAGTTTCCACCAAGGCCCTACACAGGTCTCAGAACCCCACGCTCTGGCTTGGCTTGGCTTGGTGTTATCTCTGCACTGAGCTCACTTTGGGATTGGAAAAATCCATTCTAGTGAACAACTTCCTTGAGCAATGGGCCTCAAAGGCAAACAAGTGGTGCCAGGCACTCAGAAGGGAGCTATCGATCCCGCACCCAGCCCTCGCACCCTGGAGGCTTCTGGAAGAGCCTGCCCCCCCTCCCCAGCTATCTGACAGGAATAGCAGTGCAGTGGGCATTGATTAATCAGTGTGCAAAGTGCTGCTCAGGATCTCTGGGGACAGAAGGGCTTCTAGAAAGTGCACCCCTTCTTGTCCTTCCTCAGAGTCTCTGTAGGAAGGCTGTGGCAGGAAAGCTGTGTGTGAGGGCTCCAGAGACACACCTGCGGTCTCACAGAATGCCCACGTGAGGAGAGCTGTCCCGGGCTCGCAGGCGGCAGCTCAGGCTTTGTGGAGTTGGCTGCGTCACCTTAGTAATGGTGGCATTTCAGTTACAGGAGCCACACAATCCTCCTTAAACTTGATCGTTTTTGCATGTTTGAAGTGACAACAGGGAGGTTTCTAAATGGCAGAGATGCCCTTGACGCCATTCTCCCAGGCAGGTCCCAGGATGTCCTTGCTGTGAGCTGGGGAAGCAGAACCCTAAGTTCTGACACAGGAGACCAAGAATTCCTCTGACATCTCAGATTCTGACCCCTCTCTCTTACCATCTTTCCATTGTCTTAGAAGCAGCCTGTGGGCTCTGGTAGGATATAAAGGTCAAAAGTAGGAACTCTGGGGTAGGACTTGTCTGGGTTTGAGTTCTTGATCTGACAGTAGTCGTGTGACCCTGGTCAAGTTACATAACCTCTCTGTTTCTATAAAATAGACATAATGACGGCACCTATACTCTAGCACTTGTGATAGGAATATGTGAGTTATTACAGCAAAGTCTATATAGTACCTGTCAGCGCTGTGTCGATGTTATTCCTATATCATAGAATTGGTGTAAGAATTTATAAAGTTAACACATGTTAAGAGCCCAAATGGTTTAGTACACAATGCATACCACATAGTATCTGCTGAATAAAATATGAATTATTATTGCTATTGACAGACGTTGCAGTCTGGCTAAGGTTTTTGGAAATCTTCATACAAATGTACAGGAATTCAAAAAATGGTCCTGGGGCATATAGGTCACCCACTGCCCTGTTGTTTGCCATCAGCCTTTTGTTTCAGGGGAAGATTATCATCCTGTGCTTTATCAGCACTTAAAGTCCTCATGTTAGCCGGGTGTGGTGGTACATGCCTGTAACCCCAGCACTTGGGAGGCTGAGACAGGAGGATCGCAGGTTTGAAGTCAGCCTCCAGCAACTCAGTGAGGCTCTCAGCAACTTAGCAAGACCCTGTTTCCAAATAAAAAAAATAAAATGGGGCTGGGCATATAGCTCAGAGGTAGAATGGCCCTGGGTTCAATCCCCAGCATCACAAAGAAAAACCAAAGAACAAAAAAATCCCCTGGTGTCAGGACCCTAGAACCAGCCAGAAAACAATAGCTCCTCAAAGGGCTTAAGCTGGGAGCACACACAGGTTACTGTTATAGATGTTTCCAGCAAATAATTAAAGAAAAGTCAACTTTTCTTCCGTTTGCTCAGTGCACAAAAGGCTTTGGGATGCCTACCCTGTGAGGGGCGTGTGTTTTCTCAGTACAAGGACTCCTTGAAAATTCTGTTCAGTATTTCCTGGTGCTAGGCTTTGAGTTCAAATCAGCTGACAGCTCAATGCAGGGATTAAAGGCTGGCCTATTACAGGTGGCAAATTGCACAGCCATCATGCAGTGTGGCTGCCTGACGCTCTGGCCTCCCTCCCGCGTGACCTTCAGTAAGGGACAGGTGCTCTTGTAGATGCTTCTCTGCGACAGCTCCTCTGTCGGGGCATGGCTGTGGATGTTGTTTGAGGTGATACTCGCAGCATAGATGTCTCTCCTAATACTTGCTAACTCCTTTCCCTCCCTCTGTGGCCCTTCTGACTGCCTCACAGTGGGGAACGGAAAAACCTAGTGGTGACCATTGTTGTAGAGGGTGGTGAACATCCCCTCACTCCAGGTGACCATGAACACATCTCTTGGCTTCTGAGGCAGCACAGAGAGATGGGTTCTGGGAAGGGGTCCAGCCTGCGGTCTGCAGGAGGGGATGCTGAGCCCCCACACCCCGGCAGCCCATCCTTTCATGATGGGGAGGGGGCAGGCCTGGAATACAGATTCGTAGCCTACTGCTGTCCTGGGACTTTCGATTTCTCCTGAAGGCCTGAAGACTGATATTCTTCTATGAAGGAGTGCACCCTCTGTCCCACTCCGACTCTCCCTCAAGCCTCCCCACCTCCCGCTGAGGCTTCAGGGTTTAATTCATAGCTGGTTAGGGGTGGATCCAGATGCTTGCAGTGTAAGGGGGCGGGGGTCGTGTTTCCATGGCGCTGTCCCAGTTGTTTGTAGTGACCCATTGACTTGACCCTCCCTGTCTTGAGCTGCCTCAGAACAGAGCCAAGCCTTCAGAGTGTGGCTTCACCTTGGACTAGCTGGCCTGAGCCCTGCTGTGGTAGGAGGATCCCACGCTAGATGAGCCCTGGGGGAGGTCAGGGGGAGGATGAGCCAAAATTCCCTGCCTCTGGGTTACCTCCAGGCCTCTCCCCTTCTCGCTGTTTGCAGTCAGAGGAGGGCTGCAGAGGCACCCTGTTCCAGCGATTGTCTCTTAGAAACTCTAACCGCTCTTTCTCTGGATGACAACACGCCCTGGATTGGCTACTTTAAAGTCTTCTCATACACTACAGATCAAGAGAGAGGCTTCTGGTGACTAATTAGGAGCTGAACATTGATCAGACTATGGCAGCCCCAAAGTCGGTATTTTCCTGGAGTCAAGATCTTTTTCTTCCTGTCCAGTCCCACATCCTGCTGGATCTGCGTTGGCTGGCTCATTATCTCTCCCCAGGCCTCTTTAAAGGCTTCCCACTCTACCCTGGGCTTTTATTTTTAACCTGCACCATAATGCTAGGGCTGGGTAGGACATACTGCCTACATCCACAGGAAACTGTCTGCCTGGAATGGTAGCCCCCTCCCTGGGGCTCTCTCCCTCTCTCCAGGCCTCTTTCCCTTTCACATTTATTGAGCAAATACTCCACGAAGGGTCCTGCATGGGGGATACAACAACAAAAGGACAGGTACGGTGCCTGCTCTTGAGTTTTCATGGAACAGGGGAGCAGGTGACAGACAGAGCATCCACACACAAACCAAGTAAGGCAACTAAGAAAGAAAAAAGTAAGCTGGGCGTGGTGGCGCACGCTTGTAATCCCAGTACTTGGGAGGCTGAGACCAAAGGATCCGGGTTTGCGGCCCGCCTCAGCTACTTAGTGAGGCCCTCCATAACTTAGTGAGACCTGGTTTCAAAATAAAGTATAAAAAATAGGGCCGGGGATGTAGCTTGGAGGTAGAATGCCCCTGGGTTCAATCCCTGGTACCGCAAAAAAAAAAAAAAGAAAGAAAAAAGTAGAAATCATGACAAGATCTAGCCTATTAAATAAAAACAAAACAAAAACAAGCACCCGGCACAGAGAAGGCTGTTCTATTTTTTGTGCTGGGTATTGAACCCAGGGGCATTCTAACTCTAAGATACACCCTCAGCCCTATTTCATTTTTTATTTTTAGACAGGGTCTCACTAAGTTGCTGAGGGCCTCACTAAATTGCTGAGGCTGGCCACAAACCTCCAATCCTCCTGTGTCAACCTCCCAAGTACTGGGATTAGAGGCATGGGCCACCATGCCTGGCTAAGCAGGCTATTCTAATTGGGGTAGAGAGGGGAAGCTTCCCTGACAAGGTTACATAGAAGCAGAGGTCAGAAGAACAAGGGTCGTCAAGCACACAAGGAGTGGAGTGGGGCAAGAGGGAGGGAAGGACATGCGGTATGGCCCTGATGTGGGCAAGAGCTGGGAGTGTTCTAGAAGGAAACAGAAGGTCAGGAACTGAAAGCCTAGCAGACGGGGGGAAGGTGGTCAGGCTAAGGCAGGGGAGGCCCACGATTTGCAGGTGCAGGGTCCTGCAGCCATGTGGAGTTTGGGCTTCATTGAGTGCGGGGAAGTCACTGGGCGAGGTGGAAGCAGGAGGTGACGTGTGGCGGATACCTGAAGACCCTCACTTGGCTCCTGAAAGGAGAGCTGACTTGGAGGGTGGCAGGGAGGGTCAGCAGGAGTTAGGAGGCCACAGAATCTTGTAGAAGAGGTGATGGTAGCTGAGGCTGGAGTGGGCAGGACCACAGCTGGACATGTTTCCAGGAGATAGCTCATCACTGAACACTTTCCTTCCAGAGAGCTCGTAGAACCATGTCCCACGTTCATCACACAGACTAAGACACTAAGGTTCCAGGTGCCAGGGTTGGCCAGTAGAGTGATGGAGTTTAGATACTTGGTTGCCTATACCTAGCTGTATTCATTACATTTCCAAACACAACAGAGTAAGCTCTTTGACCAACATTTCCCCCTTGACTTTTCTTTCTTTCTTTTTTTTTTTTTGCAGTACTGGGGATTGAAACCAGGGGCATTCTACCTCCGAGCTACACCCCCAGCCCTATTTTTTATTCTTTATTTTGAAACAGGGTCTCACTAAGTTGCGGAGGGCCTCACTAAGTAGCTGAGGCTCACCGCGAACCCAGATCCTCCAGTCTCAGCCTCCCAGGTACTGGGATTACAAGCGTGCCTCACCACGCCCAGCTCCCCCTTGACTTTTCTGAAAGGTGTGTGACTCTTGCTCTCTCTCCACACTACAGTAGCTCTCTCTGTCCATTACACCTTTTGCTGGGATATGAGACCAAATAGGCCAAGTCTACTATTCTTGAGGAATTTTTTGATCAACCAGGAATAAAACATGATAAAAACAAGGACAAAACTCACAACTTTGCTAGTACTTTCTTGGACTGAGTGATCTTATCTGCAAGACTTAGAGGTGCCTTTATATGTCTGAACGATCTGAATTGTGGTCCCTCTCCTCCAGGGAAACACTGTTGTGTTATTGCTCTTCAGAAGGAAGCAGATGAACTACAAAATAGAACCACGATGTAAAAATTTTACAAAAAAATAATAATAGTAGCTGTTTTTGTTGTACTTTGCAGGCACATGTATTGACTCATTGAATCCTCGGAAAGATCAAGGAGGCAGGTGCCACTCTTAATTCTTTTTTTATTGATGATAGAACTGAGGCTTAATGGGAGCCTACAAGATGTCATGAGGTGGAAGTCAGGGTCTGCAAGCTGGTCAACTCTCAATGACATCCCAGGGCTGGACTCTGCCTGGTTTGGTCACTAGCATAGAAAAGACCTGAAGGAGATCATCGAAAATGCCAGCAGAGTAGGGATAGGAATAAATTTCTTGTCTATTTTTTTATTTTCAGGGTTTTTTTGGGAGGGGCAAGGAAGGTGTGTACGGGGATTGAACTCAGGGGTATTCTATGCCTGAGCTACACCCCCAGTCATTTCTATTTTTTATTTTGAAACAAGGTCTCACTAAGTGACTGAGGGTCTCACTAAGTTGCTGAGGGCCTTGAACCTGCGATCCTCCTGTCTCAGCCTCCCAAGTATTGAGATTACAGATGTGCATCACCATGCCTAGCTTCATTTTCAGTTTTTTATTGCTTTGAATACGCAGTGTCTGGTACATAGTGGATACTCCAAATCAACTTGTTTAATGAGATTGTTGAGTGATGAGGATGCGTTACTTAGAAATCATTCTTGGATAATTAAAGTAAATGTAGTTAAAGAAAATGTAAAACAAAACTTAGGGAATTTTAAGAAAATGATCAGGTATGGTGGTGCACGCTTGTAATTCCAGTACTTGAGAGGTTGAGACAGGTGGATTGCAAGTTCAAGGCCAGCCTCAGCAACTTAGTGAGATCCCCAGAAACTTAGTGAGACCCTATTCCCAAATAAAAAATAAAAAAGGGCTGGGATGTAGCTCAAAAGTAGAACACCCCTGTGTTCAATCCCCAGTACCAAAAAAATTTTTTAAATTAAATAAATGAAAGAAATTTTAAGGAAATATTTATCCATCATTATCCAGAGATAATCCCTATTAAAATATTGGTAATAATGATTTGTACCTTATATATATATATATATATATATATATGAGAAAAACTCAGCTTTTTCTTATATATATGTTTGTGTCTGTCTGTCTCTACCTACCTACCTGTCTATCTACCTTCGTATCGATTTATGCATATATGTGTGTATATAACAAAAGTAGTATTATACTGCATTTAGAGGCTTTTAACTTATTTTTTTCACTTAACAATATATTGTGAACATTACTCATTCCATTTCGTATTCTCCTAAAATAGAATTTCTAATGGTGGAAGTGCATTCCTCGCTACTTTATTTAATAAGTCCCTGTTATTGAATATTCAATTGTGGTCACAATTATTAATAATATTGTATAGAACATCCTTCTACAAAAACTCTTATGCATAGCTACCATCTCAGTATGTTTGGGTTGCTTTAACAAAATGCCCTAGATTTATAATATTATAAGTAACAGAAACTCATTTCTGTGGTTCTGGAGGTCAGGAAGTCTGAGATCAAGGAGCCAGCAGGTTTAGTGTCTGGGAAGGGCCTGCTTTTTAGAGGCCATCTTTTCCCTGTAACCCGCTTGGTGGAAAGGGTGAAGTATCTGTCTCTCTGGGGTCTCTTAGTACCATTCATGTGGCTCTACCCTCATGACCTAATCATTCCCCGAAGGCTCCATATCTTAATACATCATGTCAGAGGTTCGAATTTCAACATACGAATTAGGTGGGCCACAAACATTCAGATCAGAGCGGTCACATTACTTTTAGGGCCCTTATGGGTAGGCTAACTGACATGTCTGTTGCCTCTGTCCTTCAGAGTCGCGTCAGGTTAAGGAGATGTCATTTAAAGCACTCCCTGTTTTCTCAATGCTGGTCATTACTCACTTCTCAAGGATGTTTTTGGTGTAATTCTGCCACAGTGGGGTTAAGTTGGGAAAAATCCCAGTTGTGATTAAAACGTGGGTCCTGAAGTTAGACAACTGGGTTGGAATGCTAATCCTACCCCTTAACCAGCTTTGTGTCCACAAGCAAGTTCATTTTTCTGAGCCTCAGTTTCCCCATGTATAAATGACACATCTTTCAGAGGAGGTAATGAAATAAAGCAGGCATAGCTGTCCTGAACGCCCAGCGTGGAATGAACTCTCAGAAAATGGTGATTATGAAGATGGAGGAAACATTCTCTTACCAGTTCAGCACCTTGAAAACTCCCTCCATCCTACTTTGCAAGACCCCAGGAAAATGAATTTTAAAGTCACTCAAAATGCCTTCTAGCACTATTACCCTTCTTCTTTCTTTTCTTTTTTGGAGGGGTGATGTCAATGTCTAAAGTGTTAAAGACAATCAGCTCTTTTTTCCTTCCTTACCAAAAACCAGGTTGGTTGGATTAGAGATAGATTTAAATAATTATGTTGTCCAGAGCTGCATAAGGAATGTAGACTTTCTTTCCACTGAGCCAGCTGTATTTTATAACTGTCTATCCTAAAATAAAAACGAAGCAAGCAAAAAAAAAAAAGCAGGACCATCTAAATCAATTCTAAATCGCTTTCAGTTTTATAGAACACTACAGAAAATGTCTAACCTCTAAGACACAGACCACGGAAAGAACTGATCTGACACATATGGCAGATTGTTCGCTAATGCAGACATGCTACTGGCACGTAGTAGGTACTCATTGTACCGTGTTGGGTACATATCTTGACTATACATTTTCCTTAGAAACAGCAGGCTGTTGAATGAAACAGTATGTTCATTTAATCTAAATACCATTGCCTCTTAGGAGGATCAGAAGATGATAAATGATGAAATGAACAGATGCGTTTTGAGTTTGTAAACTGAGTGTTGAGAGAAACTTTTTCCTCCTAATTCATGACTCTTGGAATATGTTTATGATCCTGGTGGAATTGTGTAGGAATTTCTCTGAACCGAGGCAGCACATGTGATAAAGCACTTCTGATGGCCAGGCCAAGTTTTTCCATTTCTGTCTGACTATGGGAAAAGTTCAGAAGTGTGTGTGTGTGTGTGTGTGTGTGTGTGTGTGTGTGTGTGTGTGTATGTGTGTGTGTGTAGTGTGTCCTCAATATCAAAGTGGCCCGGAGATAACATTTCACACATGGGATTGTGAGGCAGCCTACGTGCTTTGCTGGCACTGGTTCGACACCTCCAGTGTATAAGAATCCACACCATGGGAGTGTCAAAGATTAAATGGGTGGCTTCTCTGTTCTCATACTGTAGCAAGCTTGTGGAGAGAGAGATAAGCCAACAACTTGATTGAAAAAGGAATGAAGTCATTGCTCAGCAAGGTACCGCGCTACGGGTCCTTAAGGAGAGAAATGAGCCTTCTTCCTGGAGGGACCGGGGAAAACTGCCGTGGGGAGGCATTTGAGATGGGCCTTGAAGGATGAGGAGAGTTTTATTTAGCAGAAAATGGAGACGGGCCTCTAGGCCCAGGGCGCAGCCTGCACCAAGACACAGCAAGGTGTGGAAGTTCTCTGTGTGTGACGGGGGAGAGAGTCTCAGGCAGCTGGGGTGTGGAGGATATAGTGGGAGGAGAGGCTTTTGGACCAAATCTGGGTCACTTAAATGCTTGGGGAAAGACTTTGAGCATTAAAATCTGGGAAGCAAAGGAAGTTTCTGAGCCATGTTTGTGGCACGTATGGCTTCCTTCTGACGGAGGATTCAATGACCCAGGGACTGGAAGAGCGCTGCTGGGAGGCCCCGAGGCCCTGGTATCCATTTTCTACTCTGTTTGGACAGTGTGGTGCAGCCCTGATGACCTGCTCGAATGCTGGGGTCCTGTGCCCTTTGACTTTCCCCCTGACTCTGCCTCTCCTTGCCAGGCTCCTGTGGCTATGTGGGGGTCCCTGGGCATGTGGGGTGACTCCAGGGCGGCCGCCTCTGTTCACCTTTCTCGGGGCTCCAGGTTGTCCTCCCCGAAGCACCTCGTTTCCCCTGTGCTCCAACTCTCCCGCACTTACCATGCATTTGGCTCCTCTGCAGAGCCCCGTTGGCACTGCCTGCCAGTCAGCAGATGGAGGGCTTCCACCTCCGCGGCCACGTGGGCGCTGCTGCATGGGCGGCTCCATTCTCTCCGCCTGTATTCACTCCTTCAGCCCCACCCCCACCCAAGTTAGGGTTCCAAATCTTCATCCTCCTCTTCAAGTGGCTTTAGAGACACCCTCTGCCTTCTACTCTCAAGGCTCAAGTTTAGGATCTGTTCCCTATTTCAACTCAACAACAGTTGAGCACCAGGGACTGTCCTAGGGATATAACAGCAAGAGGGAAGCACGTGGACTTGCCGCTTGGTAAAGACGAACACTAAGCAAGGACCTGAAGACCAAGTAGCTAGAAATTCAGGGCTGTGCTCAGCCTCTGCCCCCACCCCACCAGCAACCGAAGTTTTCCTACAAAATGTTTCCAGAAGCATTTTCCAAATTCCCTTCTCAAAAAAGCTCTACTGGCTCCACTTATATTTGCATGCAGATAGAAGTCTGAACTCTTTGGAATGGCGTCCTTTCAGGTCCTCTGCAATCTGACTCCAAAGGAGTCTGCACTAGCCCTGCGCTTCCCCGCAAACGCCTCAGCGGCATCAGCCACCCATGCCCAGGGACGATGGGCCGTGCCCAGCCCGGCCTCTGCTCAAGTGATCCCTTTGTTCTGTGCCCACACGTGTAATGCCTGTTTGCCCTTCTGGCTGAGATGCCACTTTCAGTACTCATGAAATGATGAGACAGACCAGGGATCAAGAAAAGAGTAGGCAAAGCTCGTGTGTCTGAGAACCCCTCCAGCTTCCCCAGAGGAAGAGCTCATTTGTTGTGCTGGAGGAGGAGGGCTGAGCAATCCTCCCTGGGTCCCTGGAGGACTTTGGATGAGAAAGACCTGTGAGTGTCTGAGGATGCGGGGAGACTCCGGGAGTGTAAGTTACCATGGTTATAAACATAAAGCTGTGCTGATATTGATAAACAAGGCTTACTAGGTAGATGTGAGAGGCTTTGAGGAGAACATGCCATTTCTATTTAGATCACTCAGTGTTCAGAACATTCTGGCAAAGGCAGAGGAAGCCCTCTGGATGAAGTGAGCAAGGGGTGCAGGAGTAGACAGGAAGATGAAGAGACAGAAGAGACTTTGGGGGGAGGTCTCGGGTCAATAATTGCTTGAGAAACCCCAGCCAGGATTTGTGGTGGATTTTCCAAGGAGGAACGAGGCAGCCCTCTTTCCAAGGTAAGCAGTTTCCTAACTAATGTGTCCAGAATGACCCAAGTCCTATAGAGGGGGAGAGCTAGGGAAGTGGGAGGCGTGGCTCAGAGGGAGGATGGCGGGGCTGGTGGGCTGAGGGGTACAGTATTGTGAGGGAGCAGGGTCCCAGCAAGGATGACAGAGCATGAAGCTGATTTGGGTTCTAAGATCTCTTCCCGTGAGATCCTGAGATGGGTTCTCCGTGGTGGGGCTCCCAAGGTCTCTTAGAGTAATAATAATACTTTTTTTGTGGTACTGGGGATTGAACCCAGGGGCATTCTACCTCCAAGCTACACCCCCAGCCCTATTTTTTATTCTTTATTTTGAAACAGGGTCTCACTAAGTTGCGGAGGGCCTCACTATTTAAGCTGAGGCTGGCCGCGAACCCGGATCCTCCAGTCTCAGCCTCCCAAGTACTGGGATTACAAGCATGTGCCACCACGCCCGGCTAATAATACTTTTATGATATGTGCTAAGGTAGTATTATGTAATGATTTGTACCATCGTCATTGCTGACCATTTCTGCAGTGCAGCACTGTGCTGAGCACTTTACATACCTTATCTCATTTTATCCTCACAGTAACCCCATGAGTTTAGATAATACCATTATCCCTGTTGTAAAGAAGAGGAAACTGAGGTCCAGAGAGGTGACAGTGCCTAGCATGGTTCTCACAAAAAGTAGTAGTGGAATCGACACTGGTCCTTAGCTGGGCTGCCTCTGGGACCCCCAGCTCCTGCCCACCAGGGAAAAGGCTTAAGCAGCCTAGAGAAAAGAAGAAAAGCCCTAGAAGTGGATGGTGCCATGACTCAAACACAGGTAGAATGACCACAAAACACCCCCAGCACCACTTACTGGGCATCCATGTCCATATTTTATCAAATCTAAGGTACGATAAATTGTAAGACACACCATCATTTTGTGTACCCCTATGAAAAAAATGCTACACAAGCTGATTTTAGAGATGTTAAAATACTAACAATATGTGCATTTGAGGCTTGATAAAATATTCTAAGTGCCATGCCAAGCGGGGAGCTCCGCCTCCGCCATGTCATTCACCACAGTGGCCCTGCCCATCAGCTGCTTTTGCAGAGGAGAACACAGGGGTTGGAGCAGGGGAGTCTGTGCCCCTGGTCGATGACACAGAGCTAGGAAGCTGCAGAGCCTGGATCTGTCCTTAGCAACTTCCTGTGCCCAAACCCCTGGCCCTTAACCATGAGACCACTCTGCCACTGAAAGAGACGGGCTGTCTTCGTCATTTGTTCCTGCTGGTGGGCTTGGCAAGCGAAAAACACAAGGAAGGTGTCAAACTGCAGGGAGAGCGGGCGGCTCTTCACAGCGCTCGTCCGTGCCTGGGCTCATGCGGCTTCTCCAGCCCCCACTGGACCAGATGTACCCTCTGGTCGTGAAGTCAGGTAACCCCCAGGCCATGCTAGAGCTCTGGCCTCTTGCCTCCTAGTTTATAAGCCTCAGCCGTCTCTGGTCTTTCTCTGACCCATCTCTCCCTTTTTCCAAACTCCTCTTGAGATTCGTGCCTTATTTGTAGCATCACTCTTGACCTTGAACTTTATTCTTCCCACATCTCCCGCGACTCCTCCCATCTCTCCAAGCATCTTCACTTTTCAGCTTCGCCCTGGCTTCTTCAAGAGCCTTATTCATGTCTTAATCACTTCCTAGCCCTGTTCACACCTCCTTCTCATGAACGGTTTTCTGGAATCCCTGCATATTACATTAAAAATATGGGGCAAGAGAGAGGTGAAGTGAAGAGGTGGTGTGTGTAGAAAGAAGCCAACTGGACACGCTGCCTTGCATTGGTTCTGACCCCAGGCCTCCCTCACACACCAGGGGCTGCGCTTCCAGCTCGGTCTCACTGTGTATCTCTGCATCCTCCGCCTCGCCCTCAGGGCTCTCCTCCCACAATTTTCCTTAGTGAAGAAGGCAATTATACTTAGTTAAATCTTCCCCATCTCTTCAAGACACCCTTGTTCTCTCCCCTCCCGCTACTGAGTCACCCCTTCCCGTCACACCTCTTCTCCAGACCCTCCCTGATCCTGGAGATGAAGATGGGACTTGGCACTTTCCCCCTGTCCTGATTGCACTCCTCATCTCAACAAGAACTTAAAATCACAACTTGGAAACACCTTCTAAGATCAATCTATTGGTAATGTCCATTTCCTTTTTTCTGGAGTGACCTTCCTCTTACCCGTTCTCTGCCCCTCAGAACCTCCCTACTTTTTCTTCACATGACTGTCTCAACCCAGCCTAACTGTCCCACAAAGCCCCACTAAAAGAAACTTCAAAACAACTTGCAAGTCAGGCACAGTGGTGCACACCTATAATCCCAGTGAGGAGGGAGACTGGGGCTAGAGGATGGTGTATTCAAGGCCAGCCTCAGCAACTTAGACTCTTTCTCAAACAAAACAGGGTCTTAGCAACTTAGCAAGACCCTGTCTAAAACAAAACCAAACCATTTACAATTCCAATATATGTAAGGCTTTATTAAATGCCAGGTGTTATTTATTTTGATGTTTGATCAAAGTGTGAGAGCTACTTAGTATGGGTTTCCTCTATTCTAAACTTCCCAAGGGTGGAATATTTCTGCCTCGTTCCCACAGTCCACACACAGTGCTGAATGAATGAATGACCAGCAGTCATCGCTGAGGCTGCGCGTCCGTTTAGGATGTGAGCTCCTCCGTGAAGGCATCCTCTCACCCAATATACATGTATTGAGTCCCTGCAGTGCATCAGCTTCTGTGTTAAGCATGATGGATATAACAAAGAATAAAACAAACAAAAATCCCTGCCTTCTTTGAGCTAGCTTCCGATGGGAAATGACCATTTAAAAATCATTATATTGGTGTCCGCCTAATGTTGGGCTCTAATAAGTGTATTGGAGAAAGTCTCAAAAAGACTCAAAGTTGAATTTGTATTTGTTTTAGGAAAGTTAAGAAATTGGGAGAGAGAATTAAAAACTAAGATGAGGGCATTTTTAAACAACTTTATTGAGATATAATTCACATATCATATTACTCACCCAAACAAAGTACACAATTCAGTGACCTTTAGTTCATTCACAAAGTTGTACAACTATTGCATGATCTAATTTCAGGATTTTTAATCACACACACACAAACAAATGAATAAACGAACAAGGCTGGGGATATGACTCAGTGTTTGACTAGTATGCATGAGGCTTGGGGTTCTATCCCTAGCACCGTATCCGTTAAGCAGTTGATCTCTATTCCCCTTCTTCCTCTGGCCCCTGGCAACCAGGAATTTACTTTATGTCTCTATGGATTTGCCTATTCTGGACATTTCATATGAATGGAATCATACAGTATGTGGTCTTTTGTGACCAGCTTCTTTCATTTCACATAAGTTTCCAAGGTTCATCATGTTATGATCATGGCTTTTTATGGCTAGTATTCCACTGTATGAATGTACCTCATTTCTTTATCCACTCATCATTTGATGGGAATTTGGGTTGTTTCTACTTTGGGGCTTTGTGAGTAATTCTATGAACACTAGAAGACTCATTTTTGTATGAACATATGCTTTCATTTTCCTGGGTATATATTTAGGTATGGGATTGTGGGTCATATAGTAACTCTATGATTCACCATTGAGGAACTGCTGAACTGTTATCCAATGTGGCCACACCATTCTGCATTCCTGATAACAACGTATGAAGGTTCCGATTTGTCCATATCCTTGTCAGCTATTGTCTGCCTTTTTCATTAAAGCCATCCTGGTCGGTGTGAGGTGATATTGTGCTTTTGACTTGCATTTCCCCGGTGGCTAAAGACATTGAGCATATTTTCATATGGAGACAAGAACATCTGTACTGTGTTTGTGAGGTAGATACTGACCAGATTTGCAGCACAAGTGCCTGCATATTGTAGGTGCTCAGTAACTTGTTGAACAAACATAACTAAGAGGGAGCAAAGCACTGTGCCTTGAAGGACTTTGCTTCCATTAGCTGTGGCAGGACCACAAGAGGAATAATTGTATGAGGCAGATGTTGTGCAAATCTGAAGCAACATGTTTCATCTCTCTTACCCCATCCCACTGCTTGTAAACCATGTTCCACTTGGGCCTCCCTTCCCAGAGGCTGGGCCAGGAGGCCTGTCGCCTGGAGCCAGAGAAGGAAGGAGGAACACAGAATAAAGCAGACGGTCGATTGGCTCAACTGCCAAGATTTGCAGAGAGAAGGCTTGAAAAATGGTCTGTGCTTCCATTTCACAGAGCAGGGTGAGGCCTGGCAGGCACTGTGGAGCTCCTACCTCTGCTGGGGGGCAGTGCAGAGGGGGTCAGAGGCTTAGTCCTGAAGATGGGGTTGGAAAAGAAGATGTGATAAGTGGGGGAAGAGGGGGCTTTGGCTTTGGAAACATCCCGATACACTGGGGGAACCATGGAGACAAGGCGCCCTGAGACATGGGGCACCAGAGAGTTGAGAGTTTGAACCGCGATCAGAAGGCGAGTGGGCGAACCTTGGTGCTGCTCCCGCATGACACAGATGCGGAGATGCAGCCAGAGGCCACAGTGGAGTGACCCTACCGTGGAGCCGGGGCAGACCTCCTGGGCGGGAGGCAGAGGCGGGTGGCCAGCAGGAGCTAGTCGGCCAAGGAGACGCCCAGGCCAAGAGAGACCTGCAGCCCCAACTTGAGTCATGGAGGCCAGGGGCCGAACATGGTGTGCGAGGGGCCTGTGCTGGAGGGCCTGAGCCGAGGATCTTGATCCTTGCTTTCCAGGGAGCTGGTCGAGTGACCCCCACCCCTCCCATAGCCAGATGCCACCTCAGAGAGGGCTGGGGAGGGCCACCGTGGAGGAATCTGAGGGCCCGTTTAAATCTCACCTGGGAGGAGAATGAAGACGCTTTCAGGTACCCAACAGGCGAGGTCTGGTGAGGAGATCCCGACACAGACAAAGGAAGAGGAACCACGGCCATGGCGTGGGGGACTCTGGCCCCGCCTGGGGCCTGGATCTGCCTGGCTGGCCCCACACAGGACGGGGGCGGGACACGCCCATTCGCACTTGGCGGAGGTGGCTTTCAGGGCCTGCTCTGGAGTCAAGGAGCAGCTGGGCTGAAGAGTCTCTCCCCTTCCACCAGAAAAACAGTCCAGAGTGCAAAGGGCATGTCCTTTGTCGTCTTTGGCTGCGACTCTTTCAGAAGCATTTGGATGTGTCAGGGTAAGGAAATGGCAGTCCCTTACAGTGGTACCACTGTGCTAACCCTTCACATGTATCCTTGAATCCTCCCAGCAACCCTCTGAAAGTAGGTACAATTGTTATTCATATTTCACAGATAAAGAAACCGGGGGCTTGGTGAGGTCTTCCAGGACCTGCGTAAGTAGCTGGGCCAGTATTTGAACCCAGCGACTCAAGTGGAAAGGCTGGGCATTGGGCCACTGTGCACACTGCCTTTGTCATTCTGCTTTGACAGTCCCCTCAGAGCTGAAGCAAGATCTGGTGAAGAGCTGTTCAAGGCAGAAAAATACTAAAATTTATTGTTCTTTATTCGTAAAAATATGTGCCCATTTCACAGCAATAGAAAACTGACTTGTAACCAAAGTGGTAGAGAACCTGAGAATGCATTTCAGCCGTTGTCTCCTCCCCACCTGCACACACCAATGCATCAAACTCCAGGTGTCGGCTTTGTTGCTTATGTAACTGTCCCCCAAAGACATGCCCAGCTCCGCCCGGCATGCACGCTTCCGGCCCTCTGCTCATCCAGCCATCCACTCATGCGTGTGTCCATCCATCCAGTTCTTCATCTCACAATTATTGGGTTTAGTATGTGCCAGGCACTGGAAACCCAAATGATGAGGAAGCTCCTCCCTTTAATGAGTTCACACCCATTAAAGGGGACAGAACCTCCCCCACCTCCTGCCGCCCAAGAGCACAGTATTTACAGGGCAGTGGCTCTCTGCATCCTGCACCTCCCTTCCTTAGGTCTCAGCTTACCTGTCACTCTTCAAGGAGTCTTGCCTATTGGCCTTACTCTTTATTCTCTGTCTTGGCTCCTTGTCACTAAAGGAAATATCATCTAAATCACAATTTGCAATTTTTCTTTGTCCCTTAATTGTGTGTGTGTGTGTGTGTGTGTGTGCATGCGTGCAAGTGTGCACAAGCACCTGTGCGAGCACACGTGCTGTCTGTAAAGCCCCACTACAATGAGATGTCATCAGGGCAGGGACCATAACTATCTCATTCATAGAAACGCCTTTGGGGCCTGACCCATAGTGGGTACCAAATTTGTTGCCTAAGTGCATAAAGGTTGCAGCAAGATCACGCAGAGACTTGACTGCTAAGCTGAGACGATGGGCCTTTGGCCTGTAGGCAGGGAGAAATAATGGAGGAAGTCTGAGCAAAGGCAAGGCACAGTCAGGTCTGTGGTTTGGAAGGACAGGGCTAGAGATGCTGTGGATGAGGTAAGAAGAAGCAGTTCCGGAGAGCAAAGGTGGAAGCAACTGCCATGAATAAAGATTGAGAATGTGTTGCCTGAGCTAAGAAACTGATGGAAGGGAAGGGGAATTTAATAGATATTAGCTAGAATCATGAGAAAATGCATGTGGGTCATGAGGGAAAGGGAAGATGACTACCTCTGTTGCTTGGACTCTGTAACTGCTGCATGGCCACAGATGGAGCAGCAGTAATGGAGGGAAGAGAACGTGGATGCCCATCTTGGATGTGTCTGCAAAACGTCTGCGACAGCTTCTCAGAGATGGTGGGAGCTGTGGATCTGCAGATTGGGCAGAGGTACAGGAGGATTGGGGAGACACGGTGGACTCTGAGGCAGACCAGGACTTCCACAGAGAACATATACATTAAAAGAAACAACCTAGCAAGGCATGATGGTGCATGCCTGTACTAGGGAGGTTGAGACAGGAGGATCACAGGTTCAAGGCCAGCCTCCACAACTTAGGGAGACCCTGTTTTGAAATAAAAAATAAATAGGGCTGGGAGTGTAGCTAGGAGATAGAATGTCTCTGGGTTCAACCTCTAGTACCCCCCCCAAAAAAAAAGAAAAAAGAGAGAGAGAGAATATGAATCTATGACAGGCCCCTGAGGGATTCCACACTTCAAAGGGTGGATTTTATTGTTTGGATAGGGAATGTCCCCAAAGACTTATGTGTTTAAAGCTTGGTCCCCAGTGAAGCAATGTTCAGAGGTTGGGCTTTTGAGAAGTGATTAGATCATGAAGGCTTTAACCTCATCAGTTGATTAATCCATTGATAGCTAAATGGAATACTGCGAGATAGTAGAAACTATAGGCAGTGGGGCCTGGTTGGAGGGAGAAGGTCGCTGGGGGTGTGCCCTCTCCCTTTCCCTCTCCCTCTCCCTCTCCCTCTCCCTCTCCCTCTCCCTCTCCCTCATGGCTGCCATGAGCCGAGCAGCTTTCCTCGGCCAGGCCCTGCCACCATGATGCTCTGCCTCGCTTCAGGCCCAAAGCAATGGAGCCAGCCGGCCATGGCCTGAGACCTCTGAAACCTTGAGCAAAAATAAATCTTTCCCCACTCTAAGTTGTTTTTCTCAGGCATTTATCACAGCAATGAAAAGCTGACTAACACAAGGGCTAAAGGAAAAAAAAGAATAAAAGAAAAATGCCAGGGCAGGAGAGTGAGCAAGAGCAGGTAAAGCTAAAGAAGACCCAGAGGCCAGCACTGTTGGTGAAAGCAGAGCGGGAGGATTGTCTAGGGTGGGATTAAAAGTCCCAGAGCCCATTAGGGCTGGAAAGTCCTCTAGAGCATGGTGGAGACCCAGGCTCAGGCTCAGCTCAGCTCTAGCGTGCAGGAGGGCAGTGCAAGGGGCTGGGGCCAGTGGGGATTTAAAGGGAAGCCAAACAGCAGGAGTTTTAGGCAAAATCCCCCAATTGGTAAAATTCAAGTTGATTAAGAACAACACCCCCACAGAGCACACAGTCCCAGGCCCTTGTAACCTAGAGCAGGGGGAGATGAGGCCCTTTCCGAGGCAGTCTCAGTGCAGGGGTGTGTGGAAGGGGCCCGAAGGCCAGGAATGCCTGAGCGAGGCCAGGAAGCTGGGCTGAGTAGAGAATCTAAGAGCTGCAGGGCAAGAGGGCCTCAGGAGGGTGGAAAGGGTTCTTCAGGAGGAGACTGAGCATGTTTGGGGGCCAAAGGGAAAGGTTCAACGAATAGCATTCTTGCCCTCTCTTTAGGGGGCTTTAAAGTGTTGATGTTGGTTTTTTTCAAAATTAGAAAATAACTACAGCAACAAAATTATATGTGACTTTCTCTTCACCCATCCAGCTCCCCAGAGGGAATCATTTCTTTAGGTTTCTATCTATGCGCACACATGCTTATACGATTTTATGGGATAGAATGTATGGGATATTTCCAGACATGGGATAATTCCATATGCATTGTTAGAGGACTTCCTTTTACTCTAGTAATAAATGCACATATATGTCTAGCTTTTTGTTTTCATGTCTCCTTGCTATTTTCTTGACTGCTTAATTTATTTGATCACTCAATTGTTGACGCAATCTGGCTTTCAAATTTTGCTACTGCAAACCGCACTGCAGTGGATCTCATATACTAAGCTTTGGGCCCTTGTGGGAGTCCTTGGTAGGACAGTTCTTAACACTGGACTTGCCAGTCACAGGGTCTGCACTTACGTCTCTGACCCCTGGGAGGCCTTCTTGAATTTGCCTCTTCTTCCATCAGGGACTGGTAATGAAAAGTGCAGAGAAGCGGGGCATGGTGGTGCACGCTTGTAATCCCAGTATTTGGGAGGCTGAGACAGGAGGATCGCAGGTTTGCGGCCAGCCTCAGCTACTTAGTGAGGCCCTCTGCAACTTAGCAAGACCCTGTTTCAAAATAAAGAATAAAAAATGGGTCTGGGGTGTAGCTTGGAGGTAGAATGCCCCTGGGTTCAATCCCCAGTACCGAAAAAAAAGTGCAGAGAAGAAGACAGATTTCCAAGGACCCTTGTAAATTGAAAACAAGGCTTTAAAGTATTTCAACCTGATGAATACACATTGTGGTTGATTGTATTTGTGCATAAGTAACTTTTTGATTATATTTGTGCATAAGTAATTCTTATTAACCTGATGAATATGGGCCAAATATAAATAACTCTCAAAGAGATAAAATAACAGTCTGCTCTTCTTGGTTTGACTATTACCTTCTATCCCTAGAGTCAATATTTAAAGATGATACTGATTCCCAAGGGCACACTTAGACTGTTAAAAGAGTTACAGTGTGGGAAACTTCAGATTTCAGCGAGATGAAGGATGAAGTCCATTAGAAAAAAAATTTTATTATATATTGGGGATTGAACCAAGGGCATTCTACCTCTGAGCTACACCCCCAACCCTGTTTTTTAATTCTTTATTTTGAAACCGGGTCTTGCTAAGTTGCGGAGGGCCTGAGTAAGTAGCTGAGGCTGGCCGCGAATCCGGATCCTCCGGCCTCAGCCTCCCAAGTGCTAGGATTACAAGTGTGTACCACCAGCCCGGCTTCATCAGAAAACATTTTGGAAGAAATGATTATATTCCTGGGATTTGGTATTTAATATGTGAAAACATCAGATCATTCCTTGCCGCAAAGAGTGTAGAACCCTCTCTTCCTCCTGTACAGAACGCAAAAACCAGCAGGAAAAACAAAGAGGAAGGACAAACAGCCTCTTCACCGGGTCCCTGGGATCTCACCGCCGCGGCTGCACGCTTGGCTGCTTGGCTCAGAGCGCCCTCTTCTGGCTGCAGGCTCCACTGCACCAGCCGCGTCCAGCCCTCCCCAGGGCAAGACCCGCCTGGTTTCCAGTGTTTGGAAAAGGCCTCCAGCTCTCAGATGTTAACATCAACGAAATCTTTGACTTTCTTCTGCTGTAGCCAATGAAACCTCAAGATCTCCTCTTTCAATATTTGTGCTATATTTTCAGGTTACTCAGGGCTCTGTCTCCTCTTTAGGAATGATTTCTACAATTTTTTTTTAATTGCCCATCTTAGATGTGAGTTAGGCTACTGGGATTCCACTTAATGTCTGTGAAGTATTGGGAATAAAATTTGTAATTTTGGATAAGCAGGAACCAGATCTAGCAGCCAAAGCCGAATGGCAAACAATTTTATGGGTCATCACCTGACGTGGCTGAGACTGAGGTTTTGTCCACTCTGGAAAGTCGTCAGAACCTTAGTCAGCCTAGTCTTTCCTGTATTCACATAACAAGACTTTCCAAGTACCTGCTGTGTGCCAGGGAGTGTGCTTGGAGCAGGTCTCAGTGGAGGACAAGACAAGCATCACTGAGTGTGATACCTAAGTAATGCTAGAAACCTAAGAGCATCCTAGTGGCTTACTGGAGCCTCAGTGATGTTCTTTCAAATTACCTGTTAATTGGTCCTGTGCTGTGACCACTAAATATAACCAGGTTAATCCTCACGACTCAGAAATAGCTTCTTTCTAACGTCTTAAAAGGGACCATTCAATCCTCCGGGAACATGCTCATGATCTGTTATGATAGGGAGGAGGAGGCAGCATGAAAGGAAACAGTTTTTCCAAATAACTGTTTTCCTTGGAGCATGAGTGGGCAGAGCTGAGGCCGGGCCCTGTTTGGATGTGGGAACCTGTGGTTACCTGGTGCTATCTTCATAAACCCTGCTGG